>JBCAUA010835686.1:0-13939 GCA_038406235.1 Peronia verruculata
CATTACGAGTTATCTCGTAGCCCGGATCAGTAGTCGTTACGAGATAACTCGTAGCCCGGATAGAATGAGTTAAAATATACGTCACAAAAAATATTTTAATTCATGGCATACAGAGAATGTTTTCTTTTTATTATTTTAATTTTTATAATATTTTTGGGGGATCAGCCTGTTGAATGACATGCAGTGAAGTAATTTTTTTCCTCTTTACATTGCTTGCTCAACAACTCTTTTAGCTGGGAAAGGGAAATAATAAGACTGGGTATAACCATCTCCTACTGATTTTGGAATTCTATGTCAAATATATGTAAGTGTCCTTCATTATTACTATTACAATGGGAGATCGTTCACAGATTGTCTGCCCCTCCCGAAAGAGGGATTCATGTAATGGGAGATCATTTTCACCAGCCCAGTTACTTCCCTTTGCCGAACAAAAGCTGTGTGAATAAACAGTGTAAAGAAGACAAAATCACTCGAGTCCTTCTCATCTGAAAGACTGATCAACAAAAAATTTGATAAAATCATAACAACATGAAGAAAACATTCTCTTTATAACATAATTTTTGAAAAGTTTTTCATGGTGTATGTTCCAAGCAAAAGGTGCAAAAGTAGATATTTTCTTCTTTCCACTACTTGTTCAATCCCTCTTTTGTCTGATAAAGGAAAGTAATAGGACCGAGTACAACGATCTCTCCCATTATTATTATTTCTAAGCAATGAATAGCAAATTCTATCTCGCAATGTTCTTCATTAGTAGTGCTAATACCAAGTAATGATCGACAAAATCCATTTCTCAAATGGTCCGACTCACTTGTTTCTAAGTGATTCACCTTCCTCTGGCAGTCGTTTCACTTCACTTCGTAAGGGTGGCAAGACCTGGCACGTGTGGAAAACAAAAAGAAAAATTACTTAATGCTTTTATTGGCCCTTTCACTGCCAAGGCTATTTAAACATTCATTTTGCTGTTCCTCCGGCATTACATTTGATGATTTGTCCAGCATTTTAAAGACCAACACAGCTTTAGGGTCACTCAGTGTTGGAATTTCGACTGTGCCAAGGTTGATTCCCTAGGCCTGGCTGTTTTAAATGATATATAAATCTTCTGATGGATATATCCCTGGCAGCCCTTGTATTATTTGGTATTATATTATCTGTTTTGGATAATTACCTTATTCTAATTTCATTGAGATTACTCGGTTATAAGTCACAAAAGAAAATGTGAAATTGGAAAAGATTTTTTTGTGTCAACAGCACTACAATGTGTCTGTCTGCTCATCAAATCTTAGGTGTCAGTTCAAATGTTATGGCTAGGTTTGACTTATTTTATACCCGTAGAGAAGCAGTTGACAACACAATGGGTGATATTTTCTTACCTTCAGGCGGCAGAATTTTCTGATGGCACGGTTATGACGACAGGCTTCACAGAGGCAGTGCAAGATTGGTGCCAGGCTTTCCTTAATGTTCTTTGTGGCCTGGGCAATAATGACATTAGCTACTTTAACAGCAATTTTGACAGTTACACAAAATACTGCTCACAATTTAGATATTTACATACAATATTATTGGCTTGAAAATACAGATTTACTTCTTTTCAAGTCATATCATGGTCCAGTAACAAGAAACACACACCTATATCACTGTATTTCATATTTTTTGTTGCTTAATTTTAGTCTTAGATTTTTGGATGAATTTCTTACAAAACAATAACAAAATAATGCATGTATTATGAATTTCATTAGGTTAATAAATCATTCAAAAAAAAAAAATGAAAATCCAGATATCAACCCATACAAAATAACTTGCAAGTACTGATCAAATCAGAAGACAAGTAGATAGTAAAGGTCATGAAGGCAATTATCCAACATATGTACACCTTATTCTAGTTGATGCTGTATCCACTACAGTCAGTCACCTTGAAAATAAGTTCTATATGGGAAAAAACTCACTGTACAAAGTCGGTGATCGAGAAATTCTAAGATGACATTGATGGCCTCCATGTTCTTGCCATCATATTCGATATCTTTGTTGTCCATTCCTTTGTCGTCCTCCACCATGGGGGTGAGCAGCTCTTCATAGAAGTCCGCAGGGATATTGATGAGGAGATTCACAATGTGGCTATTGGTAAAAGAGAATAAGAACAACATGGAATATTATTATTTCAACCAACAACAGCTTCTAGACTAATGATATAATATAACCAAAAATTTGTGAACATTTCATATGCTATTATAGTACATAGTCAGGAAAATCAAGAAAACTTCAAGTTGAAAGTTGAAAAAATTAAAACAATTTCTCAGATTTTGCTGAAACAACCAAATTTCTGTCAGAAGGTCAAGTTTCTCATTTTAGCTCTGTGAATGAAAATTCTTGATTACTACATGAAAAAAAAAAAAAAAAGAAAAAAAAAAAAAAGAAGTCCTAATGAGAACAGTAAGCATACAGTACCTTTGAAGATCTTCTTGTTTGTCTTTGGACATGATTGTGCTCATCAAAAGGTCATGTAAGATGCTGACTAGACGCATAAAGTGAGCTTCTTCCTCCTGTACAGAGATATGTGCATGTTAGAAAGCTAAGTCATAAAAGAAGGAAAAAAAGGGAAAAAATGCAAAAACCCAGACACAGAATATTGTTATGAATGGATTTGTTCATTTGGCAATAAAGATCTTATGCTGGACAGAACATTGAATGCTTATTCTCTGTCACTGGCATAAAAAAAGGTCAAGAGCTGAAAAAAAAAAAAAATGCTGACGCTTCATGAAGATATGAATTTCATTTTCTTTTGAACCTGTGAACAAACCTATGCACAACTGGCAATAATATAACAACAGTAATAATGCATCAAAATTTACCAGAAGCAATATCTAGTAACTTCTAGAACAGGTGATGCTCATAGACATGGTTCTATTTCAGTCAGATCAGTTTAACCCTAACAGTCTGATCAGCTAAACCTTAACATCAAGTCATTCATTTTCAGATTTACACAAGTTAGACCAATGCCAAAATATGTCTGATGTTTCATGGCATTCTTGAGCACAAAAGTTGTCAGATAATGTCAACAAAACAAGAAATCATCAATAGAGTGATGTATTCATTCAACAAAACCATATATATATATAACTCATAAAATATTATAACAAGTTTTTTCACAAGATCTAAAAGGTGCTTAAAATGGCTTGTGCCCTGATCATACAGCAGTGACATCATAACAGTTTGGCTACACCTACACTCTCACCTCATCCACAGATTTCTTTTCCATGGAGATGGTGAGATTGAAGAGAATCTTCAGAATTTCTGCACAAAGTTCCACTTGCTGATCTGTGAGGTCCTTCTCTTGATTCTCAGCATCTCGCAGTGTCAGATCTAGAACTTCCATCAAGTATGTGAAGCCATGAAGCTCATATCGAACTTTAGGCCTGAAAAGAATCATATGAAATCATATCAACTCCTACTAAATGCCCATTTGGATGTAAACCATGTCACAACTTTTTAATTTAATTTTTTCTTTGTAACTTTAATTCTTAAGCAACTTCAGGCCTGAAATTAAGCGGAGACAATTCCATAAATTCTTGCTAATTACTTCTTTCAACTTATGCCATGATCTTATTCTTCTTTTTCTTATCTGTGAAATCAGTTATGGTGCAACTTAGCTGTTCTTGGTAAGGACATCTGACACATCACAGTAATAATGGTTAAACTATCACACGACCCCAATCTCACATAACATTATCAAGTTCAAGTCACAGCCGTTTTTTTACCATTTTTCACTATTTTCCGACTATGATATCAAAATATTTCTCCTTTCAGATTAAAAAAAGGTTAAATTGTCATTTTGTGAAAACAATAAAAAAAAAAATAAATTTAGCGTCTTACTCGGAAAATGGTTAAAAAACAACAACAACAAAAAAAAACAACGGCCATATATCTTCATTGCGCCGCATGACTTCCCACTCATTTGCCCTGGTCACAAGACATCAAGTCAGCCTAAAGAATAGCAAATCACTTCGGTCTGACAGTGCGCTTTCAGAGTGCAACTTCAAAATGCTACAGATAATAAGTCCCCTTTACAGATACAAAGTAACAAATTACATACATAAGTAAGTTTTTACAAGAAATGTTACCTACCTAGTTTCAATGCAGGCAGGCAATGCAGTCAATAAAAACAGGATTCTCATGTCGAAAAACTGAAAACAAAGGAAGCAAAATGTCAAAACTTTATGATAAATTTTGCAAAAATATATGTCAAGAAAGTTGTTAAAAAGATATATAAATTTGTTTGGTATTATATGATTCAACTGAATACCCAAAAATCAAATTTGGATATATGACACATATAAAAGATGTAGCAAAAAGTTTACTGTGTGACTCTGAAGAGCAAGAAAAAAAAAACATGAACTATTTTTTTTCTCTACAAATTTCCGAAGTAGCTTTCCACTCTGCAAATCAAGACAAAATGGAATAAGATGTAACACATTCAAGCGGAGAATGTCCGAGATCGGAGCAAAAAGGTCATGTTGCTGGGAAAAGAACTGCCCTGACAGAATTTAGTCATTTATTACTGCTTTCCATCATATCTTTAGTGAATTTAAATAATGCTGATTACTAAACTTTTAAGAAAGACAAAGAGATCCGAAGAAGAAGATAGTAAATCAAACACACTACCTTGACATCAAACTGAACATCTGGGTCACCATATGTCTTAAGTCTTTGAACCACTCCATCCACACATCCAGATTTACTGCAAACAATATTCATAGAACCATGTTGTATGAGGGATAAACATGGATTTTAAAATTCACAAAAACAACAATAACAAGAGCAACAACAATCATCATAACCACCAACACAAAAAGTGATGGTTTGATGACAAAAAAATATTTAATTACTTTATTATCAAGTCTGCTCTGAGTGACAATATAAGTTCATCTCTGTGTCAAGAAATCTGTGGCACAGAGAATACTGCAGTATTGTGTTAATTTGGGACAGTTAAGCTTAAGAGCGAAACAAGAGAAAGAGAAATACAACAAATGATAAACTGCTTTTCCCTCAAGGGTACCAAATATAGTAATATTTATAACATCATTGTAAAATTAACTAGAACATTAAAAAAAAAAACAAAAAATGATCATGATACCTCTTAACATCAAAAATTATTGCCAATGTAAGGAGAGGAGAAATAAAACAAAACAGCTTACCAGCAATATCTTTGTGCCTCAATACTGTTGAAAATAACATTACAAAGACACTTCTGGGCTTCCACCATGACTGAAAGAGAGAAAAACAAAATATGTACTCAGCAAATAACTAAGTATTGGGGCCAAAGGGGACCTGACTCTTTTAAGGTGATTTGTGGTAAATTCCTCCCCCATATGAAAGAACAAAACAGCCTAGACATATTTTGTTCAGCTATGTCAATCACACCCATGCCCTAAGTGTCTTGGGCAAAATGATCTAGATTTACGAGAGAAAGCAACAGAAATGGTAGATTTTTTATTCTCTTACTACCTTCCTGGAAGATTTTTAAAATATATAGCTTGCCACAAACCAATACTGTTCTACGACTGCACGAGTTATATCCCGAATTACCATTTTAAAGTATAGTTCTAAGGATAATCCAAGATGCATCTCAGTATATGTGACAAGATCAATTTCAGATCATGGCTTTGGTCTAATTTTCTTTTTCACCTTGCCTTAAGGAAGGAGAACATAACAACATCAAAACATAATCAACACAATTTCCTCAGTGTCTTTAGGATTGCATATTCTGATTACTTTACTGATCTTTTTTGTTTCGTTTTGTTTGTTTTTTTCTAGCCTGAAACTAAGTTTCACAGAATGGATAAGCTAGTTCAGTCATGATATATCAGAGTATTTCATTTATGTTCAGGCAAGGGTTATGTTTCTAGCTTTGCCTTCATAAAATGCCAAGAGGGATTAGCCACAGCATCATTTTTTGTCAAAGAAAAAACTGGCATCAGAATTTATTGCTCCTTAGAATAATTCCTGATTTTAGTAGAAATCCCTGATTTCAATTTGTAGAATCCCCCAGTCTTTTCAGATTTGGCACTCCTGTGCATTATGACATCAATTATTTCTAAAGTTTACTTAAGGTGGATTTAGGTAAACAGATCACTGTCTCCAGTTATCAAGCTTTACAAATTTCTATGACTTTTGTTTTCACAACTGTTTGTTTTCTATCAGAATTTGCCCTCTCCATAAACTCTGAAATTCATGACGCTTCACACCAAAATATAACATCCACAATAGATCATGTATTTTAGAACCTTTTGAGGAATCTCAAACACGCTGATGAACAAATCTATGGAAACTGCAAATAAGAATATTTTCTGAAATGCCATACACTGTAGTGGGAACATTGAATCAGGATGATAACTTTGGGAGATTTTGATACGTTACAAAACTTTGAAATGTAATTTTAAAATAACAGTTCACATTCAACGAAGTAAAAACCTGAAAATCCCAACCAGAATGTCTGTACCCCTCTGCTAAAAATAGAACACTCACTAATGTTTGCTACCACTCTACAAGGAGATCTGAGAACAATTGTCACCAGCCCCATGTATTTTCATGTTTTTCGATGTCAACGACAGTGAACAGTTTTGAGTATTTGTACACCTCTCCTCCCCCCCTGAAATTAAATGGGGATTTCCAGCAGTTCGCTTAGTCGGAACAAATCTATTGCTGAATAAAAAACAATGAAAGAGAGAGAGAGAAAAAGGAAAAAAGAAAAGATGGGATAACACTTGTACTGGCATTACCTGACTGATCTGCATTCAGTATAGAAACTGCCACATCATCCACAGCTTGTTGGGCATAGTGTTGAATTCCTGCCACCATGATCAAAGTGCTGAGTGCATTTTCATTGGTCAATGCCTGCATGTTGGTTTTGTCTCGACTGATGATGCGAAAGGCTTGCAAACATGCAGTAGAAGTCTTGGGAGCAATTTTTGGCTTTTTCAGCCATCCTAGAATTGCCTCTACACATTCCTATTTAAATGAAATAAACAAGCACATACTTCAATGAAAAGTATAAGTACCTATAAAGGTTAAAAAAATAAAGATTTTTTTAAAAAGCTATTTTTTCAATAACAATCCATATCGGTTAAGATCTGTCCCATATGAAAATTTGTTCAGTTAGGACTTGTAATCCTCTTACTTGAACTTATTTGTTTTCTAAACCACTCACCTGTTTTAAGGTTACATCCAAGTCTGGAAAGGTAAAAACTTGTGACTTCTGAAAAGAAAAAAAAAAAAAAAGCCTAAAAATGAACACCTTTCACATATATTTTCCCTTTAAAAAGAAAATATTAGCTACTTTAAAACAGGTACATTTCACAATTCAATAAAACTAAATGAGATCATGATTCCTAATAGTACTGCAGCATCGATAACATAGCTGGATAAATCAGTACTCAAAAATATTTTTGGACAGGGTCTCATAGTTTCACAAGAATGTATTGACAATGGTCTGCAAATGTAGCCTTGAGGCAATGCATGGAAAAGATTACTGTTATAAACTGACCATTTTGCCAAACACTAGAGAATAACCTGTTTCATGATTCAGAGTGCTTGCAAGAAGTATCTGTGTACTTCAACTAGGACTGGTGATTAAAAATATGATCCAACAGCCTAGATCTCTGTGTCCTCTTACTGCAAGTAATATATATGCTTACTTTGTAAATTATAGTCAAGCACTGTGTCAGTATGTCCTGCGCCCAGAGCAAATGAGTTGGAAGTCATTCTGGGCGATCGCGAGTTACAGTCATTTTTAACTATTTTCTTTTTCATGATACCAAATTTTCCTTTTCAGATCAGACAAGGCTGAATTTCTATTTTGTGGAAAACAATAAAAAATTGGCGCCATCTATTTGGGCCTATTGGCCCAGCTAGACACAGAGTCTATTTAGGCCTATTGATGCACTTTTTGCTCTCTGTCCATGTGTAAGAAAGTTATTGTATCCAATTAGTTATGTAACATATGGGGAGGGAGGTGGGGAGGGCTGTGCCTCCCCTCTCTCTCCCCAAAAACTGCAGAGACTCCCACGTGCGAGTCAATACAAAATTGTTTCACCTTTACTATGCAGTGCAACTTTTTTCTATAGCCACACTCCGAAAAAATTTTGGTATGTCAGTCAGAAAATAGATCTAGTTAAAAATGGCTGTAGGTAATTAGAATTCTCCTTGATCGACTTCCGACTCATTTGCCCTAGGCCCTAGACATATTTTAATTATAACCGAAGGCAACCTGCAAAAATGTGTAACCTTTCATACAAGATGAAATAAAAAAAAAAAAAAAAGAGAAGAAAATACTCCTTGGATAAAATATACTAATCTCTAAGATGTATGCCAAGTAAAGCCCAACCAAAGCTTTCTTGCTTCTATGATATGAATAGTGAAATGCAGCAGTGCGGTGGGGAAGTGTGTGTGAGTGATGGTTGTCATTGCTACACAATGCTAGCACAATCGAGTAAAATGCACCTTGAGTAAAATAAGCTTTATGCAGTTTTACTCATTCCTTCAACATTAAATTTTATTACAAATTCGCGATGGGATTTTGGACTCGACGTTCCTTTTCGGCGAGAAGTCAAATAGCAGACAAAACTGCAGAATGACTGCAATAAATGGCAAAAACTTACGGCAGAAATGAATTTTTCTAGAATGTTCACTGCTTCTTCCTCTGAACAAGTGTTCAGTTGTTTCAGTTCACTGAATTCCATTTTATTTCTCGGCAAGAGCTGCGGTTTTGAAGAAAGAGTGCAAATGAATGGATTCAACGCCAAGTCAATCGTTGTTTATGAACGACATTTTGGCATCCATAATGATATCCATGTACTGCCAGATTCTTATTAATCTGATAGGTCAAATGAGGAGTAAAGGTTACAGCTCTTTAATTTGTAAAAAAAATGTCTTCCCAAATCTTGGTGCATCGCCAGAAAAGACGGAATTGCAGTTGCTGTCATAATGAAATAACTGTATACTATTTTTATAAATGATCACTGTGGATGGATTTTCAAAGTTCATCACTATAAGGAGCATTGCGATGGTAAGACATGCAGAGGATATCCCTCAAACAAATCTCTGATCACTATTGGATTTTAATTCAAATTGAGCACTCTTTGATGAATTTGTTTATCAATGTGGATTATTTGATAAGGTTTTGTGAGGCACTTAGAAAAACTATCTGTGGCAAGCGGTGTGCAGGAACTTGAAACAATAATTTATTGTTAAAGTGCCATCCAGGCATGAAGTTTATTTGGTGCCGATGATCAAGACAGGATAGATAACTCAAACAGTTCCAGATAATTTGACTATTAAATATTGAATCAAAAATACAAGTTGACCCCTAGTAGATTTATCATTATAGTATGTATGTTATTAAGTTGTCATTTAAAATGTTGAATTTTCTAACTATATGAACCGTGCAAATACATTTAGTGCGGAACTCGTCACCAAGGCGAATCAAACAAATAGCAAAGATGGCGGACCACGAAGCCGACGATAAAACTCAGACATTCCACATACGCATGGGCATTGAGTCTCGCCATGGGTAGATATTCTTTATTCATTTATCTAAACATATACTTTGAATTGTTATGAAACAAGTATTTATCAAGCTGAAAATGCATATCAGTGCATGTTACACTGTTGACAGGTTACTGTCCTGAATACCATAACTTTAGTTGATGGATATGTATGAATTGGATGATAAAGATTTTAGCATATGGCATGCGGGAATAAGATTAAAATGATTTGAGCTCATGTTCAAAGCTGGTTCAGCTGTAAAAATGACTCCCAAATATTAGGTGAGTACCTATGTATACAACTTCATTACTGGGACTGCTTTTCTTTCTTTCTTTCCTTTTAAATGTGGATTTATAAAGATATAGAATTATAGATCTATCTATACTGGACTTCTTGCATATGAGAGTACCTAGCCCGTATGAATTTAGCTACTTTGAAACTTCAAAATAGCATTTTTAGTTGGACAAAGATCTTCTTCTGTTATAGAGTCACACCACTCATTGAAGCTGTTGGAATCAGTTCTCAGAACTATTGATTGTCACAGATTTTCAGAGCACGTATTTTCAGATTGTTCATGTCCAAACACATTCCTATAATTGATATGCTTTAATATGGATGGATTGAGAGAAAAGAAATGTTTCATCCTGCTGTGAACATTTTTAGAAATTGGCGTTTCTTTGAAAGTATGGGAACTGCCTAATTTTCATACAATTTGTCAGATACCAATGTTAGTATGTGCATTGTCCTTTAATGTTTTGATAAGTTGAGTGACTATTGTCATAATCACTAAATTCAGTGGATTCTTCAAAACCTATTTTGATATAATTTTTGTTTTTATTTGTGTCATTATATTTTTATTTTAGCCTAATCACGGAACATCACATACCATGATATAAAGCCAAGGCAATCAAAAATGGATGCGCTGCTATAATTATAAAGTAAAATTCTTGACAATGTTTTTTTTCCAGATCTGGTAGGAAATCTGACAGGAAATCAGAAAGACCACGACTACCAGCCACCACTCCACTATTCAACAGAGCAAAATCAGATATGGTCAGCTATGAAGATCTGCTTGTGGCCCAGTACTTAGATGATTTGAAGCGCCAGAGGACAGAACCCCAGAAAGAAAAACAGTAAGCCCCTCTCTGTTTATCTCATTGAGCTCCTTTGTATACATTATGTCTACAATTACCATTCCTGTCTTAACCACATAAGCTATTCATATGTGGGAGAGAAAATGTCCCAAACAAACAAAAAAAACAAAGATACTACATGGAATGACGGCAAGTCATAATAATTTGCAGAATAACACAGATCCAATAGTAAAGTTATTTATTCACTTAATTTGACATGGGGAAACATCTTGTACATTTCTCAGCATGGACTAGTGTTAAGGAGTAAACTTATCATTATTATTATGATTATTACTTTGATTATAAAGTTGAATATGTTTTTGTACTATGTAAGACAAGGGTAATTACTCTATGTCATTAACAATAGCCTAAGTAAAACTCACTTCCATTCTGTTACCTGGTTCAACATGGTTGATGTTCATTTCTTTCATCATATAAAGTTGTTCATGTAGCCTCTGGGATTTATTCTACCTTCATTAGACACAATGTCTTCCACACAGCAACCAACAGAATGGAGGGGGCAGGAAGTGATACATATGACATAATGCATCCTTTTTCATTTAAACCAGAATCTCTCAGCCAATGGTTAAAATGAGCAGAAATCAGGGTATTTTACAGGCAATACATCATGCTGTCCCACCTCCTCCCATTCTGTCGATGTATAATTTATATTAAACACGCATGTGAATTTACTATTCAATCATTGTCATCTTTAAGAACAACATAAAATATAATAACCTTTTCTGGCGCTTTAAATAACCAGAAACATAGATCATTATGCAGCAGTTGTGTGTACCAAATTTCAGATGGATTCATTCAGCAGTTTTCAAGCCCATAAAAGTCTTTTGGGTTTTGTTGCAGATTTATAGTATAAATTAGCATTGTTGAAGGTATCATGCAGACTATACAGAGCATGTTATTGTTACTCAGTCAAATCTCACAATAGTCTCTCTGCATTTGGACAGGTTCAGTAGAGAGCAAGAAGGTCATCACTGGTCAGGTATCAGCTCATCATACATTGATCAAACCAAAGAACAGCACCATCAACTCAGGTAATGTGTGTTTTGGAGAGGATAAAAAAAACATAAATGATTGACGGTAGGATAACAAACCTGTAGTTTAAACAAACTGTAAAATTAAAAACTGTAAACAAACTATGAAATATGGGTTCTTTCCTACTGCCTTGTGTAGAGATGGAAAACATATATGATTAACAATTGGATTGTAAAAAAAAAAATGCAGAGCCAATCATAAACTTTACCTATAGGCTCTTTGGCATTGCACAGTGTAGAGGGTAGAAAACATTTGAAGACTTTAAAGAACAAAATAGAGATATATCACATTTTTTATGAAAAATGAGTTATTGCTCCGATGTTATAAAGCACATTGTTAATATTTGCTAATCAGAACAATAATTCGGAAAAACCAGGTAAGTTCCGCTAGAAAGAGAGTTTTTAAAAGGATAAACAGTGAAAATCTATGACTTCTAAACTTTAATATGTGTTTTTCTCCCTGTGTAGAAAATGTAACTTATCTGGTTTTTCCACTGGGGTCTTCATTTATATTTATGGGATTATAGAAAAAAAAAATTGCAGTACATGGACTTCCCAATACTTTACTTTTTTTTTTTCTGCATTTTATAAATTCACAGTTTCTTTGGCATGAACAGCATAGAAGATAGAAAATGTGAATAATTTACAGTGGGGTTATAACAAAATAAATGTACATGTAGTATCATTCAGTTCTTCTTTACATGATACAGTAAATCTATTTCTTCCAGATTCCTTAGCATTGTATGTTGTAGGCAATGAATGTGACCAGTAGTGTATTTTTGCTTCTGAGTGAGAAGTTACCTCACTTATGTACTAATCTGTCCTTAATGATTAGGCTTCATTCAGTCTCTGATACATGAAAACATAATAGACATATAGAGATACATATTATTATTGAATTTACTGGCAGTGATATTGGCAGCTGAAATGATTTCAACAGTGTGAGTATATTTGGAGCTAACTGTAAATCTGACGTAATTGTAAGTATAATTACATTATCAAATCTATTTTTTTTCAACAGAGCCACTCAAATTCTCTCCATACATAGCTCTGAACCGTAACTCTGAGTCAGAGAGCATAGACAAGGAGCATGCACAGAACATCGAGGTGATGCCATTAGGGTATCACATACAACATCCTGGAATGTACTATGTGTACAGCAGCCTGGATCCAAGAGGGGTCACTGCTGAACTGTGTGATCAGCTCAATAAGGTGTGTTAATGTCGTATTACCTCCTTGCCAAAAGACAGAGAGAGACTGAGAGAGAAAAACACACAGGATCAGAAAAAGAAATGACTCATCGAACTGTTAAATGGGAGGGAGAGAGAGAGAAAAGACAGATAAAGATGGGAGGAAAAGGAAGCCAAAAACTAATTTGAGTGTATAATTTTGATGATATGTTGCAGACCGGACATAACAAATGACTGTGTTTGACATGGGGTAATAGGATGTTTTTTGCAAATACATGTAACAGCTTTATGGCATTGATGATATATTCATGTAGAAATGTATGCCAGTATTTGTATAATCATTTAAGTCTAAGGAAAATCAAAAATCAATGCTAACAGTTATTTTCAAAATAATGTGATAATTGTTTTTTTTTAAGACATTCAGTCCTAAGAAAGTAGAATTAGCTCGGCTTGATGCAATAATTCTAGAAGACTGAAGAGGTTTTAACAGAGATCTGGGTCTCCTAGCTTTTACATGTAAAGGTCATTTTCTTAACAATAAGGCAGGTTGGAGGAAGAGATGAGAGAATAGCAGACTTTGGATTTTACACACCATAAATCTGTGTGTAATGGAAGACTTGAAATGAATAAATGTGGAAATAATTTTTATTTTCTCTAAATTTGAAAGAATACTCCAAGGTAATTTTTATAAAAAATGTTTTTATAAAATATAGAAATTAATATGCTATCAGAGTTTTCCCAAATCAACACTGATTTCAATCATTTCAAGATCTCATCATAACGATGTTTTCATGTATTACATCAAGAATAGTAGAACATGGTCCACTCCCCAATACAAACATCCTGAGCCAGCGGCAGCGCCAGCTTCAGGCCAGCATGATAGCCCAGGCTGGGGGCATATGTGCTGTTTGGTGGTGACTCATTTGTCCCAGGCCTATAAAGCTGTGTGCGCTAGTGAATAGAAACCACAATTCGAAAGATATACGAGTCACATAACACAATAGTGTTATGTTATTTTTTGACCACG
>JBCAUA010835697.1:0-13938 GCA_038406235.1 Peronia verruculata
GCGGATGTTTATGTTAGTTTCCATAGCAACCACCAAGTTATATATCAAAATCTCTATCAAATTGTGTTTACTGGGTGTTAAATAATATTATTGAGTCAAAAAACTGTGCATTGGGTTTATTTTATGAAATTTAGATTTTAAGGTGGTAGATCCCCTTAACAACCAGTAATTGTGATGACATTTTACATTACATTTTTCTGGAGATAATAAATAACTGAAAAAGGCTGTCAGCTTTCTTGTGCATTGTGAGATGTAAGGCAACTGTTCAAAAGAATATGAATTTTCTTGAGCTAATGAAAAAACTAAATAAGGCTATCAGTTGTTTTTGGTGCAATGTGAGGTGTAAGGCAGAAAAATATACCTCTAAGACTGTAGACAGCCAAAATGCCTCTAAGACTGTAAATAATCAGTACACTTCTTCAGCCACACCAATGATTCTTCAAATCTTGAGGTGTTGTCGACCTGTCTGATAATGTTAGACAAGAACTGCTGAAGAAGCTGGTAGCGCTCAAGAACATCAAAGCCACAGGCACTCTGAAGTTTGCGTAGACATACTGGACACAAAAACAAGGGTTGAGCAAGGGCTTCACACATGCTGCTACTTTCATTCATGGAGCAGAAGAAGAACTTGCAATGTTCCAGCCCCATCAGGTGGCAAAGTTCATGACTGAAAGACTGTAAAATAAATTTTTAATATTAACAATAAAAAAACCTTAAAAAAGATTAAACTATGTTTACAATATATATTTAAAGTAACAAAACATCTGCGAAGCAACATGATAATATCTCCCGCATGCCTTTTCCTCCTCTTTCACAGAAGAAAGGAAAGATGATGTGGTTATCGTATCATTATTAAAGTTATGAATTACTTTTTCATTGCCAGTGAAGAGTGTGGGCCAAAACATAAAAAAAATTCATATCAAACACACCTCACTCCCAAACTAGCAGCATCATTAAACATTCTCCTGATTCCAAGTTTAGAAAGAAACTTTAAAAGGAGTAAATTCTGACCATGACCTAGAATCATGAGACCAAGTTAAAAAAAACAACAAAAAAAACACATGTAAAGTGTTCTTTCATCAGAGTATAAAGACTGAAAATATAGAATAAGAGGCATGTTGCATTATACACATATATTATTCTGGTGTATGGAAAATGGACACAGTCCACAGTTCAGCAATTATAAAGGTTCATTATGTTTATTAATATAGAAGGTCACCATTGAGACAAGGATGGTGGAAAGAAAAAAAAGAGCCAGTCAGATTATATTGTGACCTGAGGCAAAAAGTGAAAAGAATAATACAAACTGCAAATCGACATCGTCGTACCTTCAAGAGTTTCCAGATCACAATCCCATCAATTTCAGAAATGTCCTTGTGAGATGCGTTGTCAAAGTCTTTTGTTTCAAAGCGTCCAAAACTAACCACAGCAGCCCTATGTTTGACAGAAGCTTCTCCTAGCACAAAGTTATAACCTTCTGGATAAAGATCAGTCCACACAATACCAGCAATGCATATACCATTATCAGGTAAAATACTTTGTAAATGTGGATAGATGTCATTTACACAGAGCTGCTTTTGATGTGTAGTATCATGATACCTTGAAGTTATTTGCCATCTGCTGTGTTCCACTGATATGGCTGAATTGATAAATACCTCCAAGCCAGAGAAATATATCTGGGCAAAGCCTTGCAACAATTCAAAGAGGTTTAACTGAAGGTGATTTATTTTAAGATAAAACTCCATAATAAAGTCTGGAAATTCACCAATGGGTTGTAGATATATGGTTCTTCTCTGAGGTCTGCAGACTGCATAGAAATTATTCATATCACTAACAGCTTTCCACTGCACAAATGTCTGGACATGATGGAGTGGTGCAGATCTTTTCATTGGCACAAACAAGTCTGCTTCATATTGGGATGCATTGCCTGCTGAAACTTGATTTGTTTCATTTATACTTGCATCTGTCTCTGTAATGTATACAAGCAGCAATCTATTTTCACATGACATTTTTAATGATTGCTGCAATGTAAACATAATCTTTTTCAAAGATATTATCATAAAGGTTGTAAAATAGCAGCAATAAAATTCTTGATAATTTTTTTCAATGAATTTGAGTAGTTTCAACATAGACAATATAAATGTTTTTTGAAAGTAGTGAATCAGGAAGCAAATTACATATATATATAGTTGCAAACATTCTGGGTACCTGACTCCACAAATTCTTGTGTTACAAAGGCATTAGCAACAACAATATTGCCATGCCAAACAGCACCAATGAGATATTTTAAGACCAAGACATTTTCACTCACATGCTGATTTGTATACATGCTTTGTGCATGGCAGACAGGTTTTGATGAATGATAAGCATTCAGAAATGCTAACATCATATAAACAAAGCCACATGTGAGCAATGTTTTCTCGATTGTGTGACCAATCTCAAAATACCTTACTGCATAAAAATATGGCCATCATGAACAGTATAGATCTACAATCAATGAGTTCAGAATAGCACTCCTCTTTTCCTAACATGGTTTCTTTTCAACACCTGTTCCTCCCCTTCACATCATTATCAACTGACATAGCCTGGTACATTATTAAGTCATCTGAATTGGGTTTTGCTTATTGTATAGGTTAATTTCACATGAAAAGAAAGGATGAAACTCAAAGGCTCACAAAGGCATTTTGTGTTTTTTTCTCTACAGAGTATACATTTCTTGTCACAACAATAGCATTAAGAAATGGGTATTCATGATCATTCTGTGAACATTAAACAGATGGCTTATAGTGTTTTTGAGTGCAAATGATGGAGCTAGGCAAAGGTCCTCCACCAGTATTTATTTGGGCCATGTGCCACAGATTTTGATTAAACCAAACTCAAAAGTAATGGAATTAATGCTACAAAGAATAGCCCTATATGTTTCCATCTGATGTTCTAATAGGAAGAGACATATCTTAATGGACATGAGCTTAGATGGCTCTGAAACTACTGCTGCTCCAGAAATCACCTATAACAGTATGAGAGCTAACTTACCGCAGTGATGCTGAGGCAATGTCTCAAACAGTGAGAGAAAAGTTTCATTGCTGCTGGTTGTCGATTTTCCTGTGGTAAGATACACCTTTGCCAAACTGTAGAGTTTGCGAGCAGATGCTGGCAATTTTTCCAGATTGCCTGGCAAGAGAAAAAATAATTTTAAAAACATGTGGACTGTTTCAAGGGAACATAAACTCACTGAGACTGCGCTGGCCGTATATGTCCGACATGTTTCACAACCGATGAAACTGCGTCGCACAAATGTGTCTGATGGCAGCTGGAATTTTGTTTTTGTTCAGGCTATAAGTTATACAAGAGAGACAATTTGCCCAAGTAAAGTTTAGTCATTTTTTTATATGATCCCGTGTCTTTGACCACTGCCCAGTGAAATTAAATGCATGATTTATTTCAGTTTATATTACCCTGTGAAGTGAAGGTTTTGACACATAAACCTGACCATCCAGAAAATCGCATCGCTTGCAAACGCGTTGTGGCTCCGATTTCTGGCTCTGGCCAATTTTGTACCTCACCACGATTTTTGTGCAATTTTTGCCATTTTCCTGTATAATTGAAGAGAAAAAAAGCAAATATGTCCAATGACAAGCACACGATCAGTCCTCTAATGATCGAGAGTGGTGTCCCTTTTCAAACTGCCGATTTTTTTTTATATTCATATGGCACTGAAGAGTGGTAGATTTAGATTGTACGGTGGATTGACTTGTTCTGTAAAACTAAGCCTCAGCAGAGATCTTCGATGAAGGTTTGATTCTTCAACCACAAAAATCACCAGTCTAAAAGTGCTGTCAAACAGAACTTAGTTCCTACTCAAAATAACGGTAGTGGTGTGGATCAATTGTTTTGCAAGGTCTACTGGATAGATCTAAACTCTAATCTAGATCCTGTAATAGTAGGCCTACATGTAGATCTCTCTTCTAGATCTAGATCTAGACTCTAGGTCTTAAAAATGTAATGAAAACATTTCGCTGAAAATGGAGAGACAGACAAGCAGCAAAAAGAGGCTGTCAAAATCTAGCTGTGTTTTGTTAGAATTTTAGCCCGCAAACATACCATCTAAGCTCAGATCTAGATCTACTGTTTTAAACTTTGTAGGCTTGGTCTATTTTGTAGGATTAGTGTTAGTACGCTGGTTTGGCGGATGGAAGCTTCGCTTTGACCACCAGAGGGAGGTGTCTGATAAATTCTGCAGATGCTAAATTTGAAAGTAGCTTCAATCAGATTTTGCCAAGACAGAGCGCTGATTTTTTTTCTTTCTTATAGTCTTAAAAAAAAGTGCCAATAGATTGATAGCAAATTTGTGGCAAGCGAACTTTTGCGGAAATTTGTTTCTGGTACTGATTTTCTTGTCAGTCCCCTAAGTGACTGGTGACTGGAAACATCAGATCAGTTTATTGTTAACTGCGAAACAGCTCTCTAGACCATACCACTACGGTGACGCTTATGAACAGAAAGAGAAAGGAATGAAACATCAAATCTCAGATGTTTCATGAATCTTTCATGAACTGATATTCTTGAAATTGAAATTGTTGTACATCAAACTGTAATCAAACTTTACGATAAAAATAACTTGTCAGCTAATTGTGCAAGAAGTGTGGTCAGCAAGAAATTTTTTTTCTCTTATTTAACTTGCAATTTTTTTTACCAATTTTGGGAGATATTTACATGCAAATTTTAGTGTTAAAAATGCAATTGTTGAATGAGGATGATTCTGATATATTAAAAAGGATTACCTATAGATATTATATAGCCATCTTTATTGTTGTGTGAGAAGTTTCAGACAAATAATGTGAGTACAATAGGACTAGATCTATCTATTTTGGTAATGAAAGATTTTTTTTTTTTTCTGTTTTTATCTTCTATTATAAAGCCCATAGAAAAATATTGGTTAGAGACAGAGATGTGATTCTTGCTGTCTGGTAATTATGAGATTGAAGTTTATAGCCTAGGTCATAAAACCTTTTGACACTGTCTTACTTAGTAACTTCTTGATGATTTTTTTAAAAACACCCCAGAATGATGTAGTCTTTCATGTAGATCTGAATTTTGGTCCTGCGGTTTCAATGACTTAATCATTGAATACATAATTATCAAAGTTCTTTGAAATTTTCAAGATAAAACTCCACACTATCTAATTAACCTAAATAATACAACAGTTTCTACACCATGCACAGATGGTCTACCTTTTACACAAGGGAATAGAAGGACTGATTATGGGACATAACCATGACAACAGTATTCTAGGAATTAGATATATAGCACCCCTTAGTTCATCCTCATGACATCATCCACTGTCTTTCAGACGGGGCATTACCACCTTGTGACATCACTGTGTGTGCATCACATCATGTAGATCTAGGTTATTGTTACTCTGAACAATACAAATTGCATCTGTGCGTTAGTCCACTAATCACCACAATCAACTCCTCCTTACCTTCAATGAGGTCTAAATTTAGACAAACACTATAGCCTACACTGCCTTCCCCTTCAACTCCCACACCCTTCTTCCTTCTCACTGGCGTGACCAAGGCCAGACAAAAAATGGACCTAATGTCACTAATAAGTAAAAGAGATCCAGATTGGTGATGATGATGAAATCATTGGGGAAATGCTTGTTGAGAATCACAAATGCATGTTACTAATAGAAAGAAAAACCCTGAATCAAAATGGGGCCCACAAAGGCATTCAACATTTTGATCTGGTGAGTTTGAGTTTTCTGTCCCTAACTGTATTCCCCCTTCTTTCTCTTTTTTGTTTTCATCATGAGAACCAAGATTCAAAATGTTTACATCATTAACACTATTACTTATAACCTCTATAGGAAAACCCACATGTTGGGTTTGAGGACAGATCTAGATCTAGAATCTAGATCTTGAGATGTAGATCTAGCCTAGCTCTATTGAAAGAGCCCTTTCTCTGATTCAAGCCCGGCAATTGTCAAGATTTCCACGTTAAATTCCGACTGGTCGAGGGTCTCATAACGTTGGCATTAGGGAGGACCGTCACCCGCTCATCGGACCTATATGTTAGCATTAGGGTGGACTTGCGCTGGTCGAGGGTCCCAGCAGGTTAAGCCAGCGAGGTTGTTCTATTATTTGGTATTTATAATACTTTCTTTCTAATGTTCGGCGCGACGCCGGAAAATAGCCACTTGCTTATACATTAGGTGTTATCCCTGGCCAGGTGTCAGCACAGGTGTCTCTTTCTTCTGCTCGTCATAAAAAAATGAAAATAGGGCAAGATGCGCACAAAAGATTACACAGTTCTATAAACAGAACATATTAGCGCTCTGTACAATGTAAAAAAAAAACTAGTAGCAGTAGATTTCAGCTCTGTACCAAAATCTCTGAAAAGTATGACATGAGCGCTATTTATAATTTCCTATCAGCTTAAATTCAGCTTATCAGTCGCTGAACAACGACAACAAAATTTTACAATGGCTTTAAAGATATAAGCCTGCATCCTAACCTTTTGACAATAGATCCACATGGCGGTGTGTGTAATTAGTTGTAGCCTACCACATTAAATGGCTGTGGTGTCTTATTTACAAAGCCATGTTTTTTTATTACTCTTTTTTTCTTCTTCTTCTTTTCTTTCTCTTTTTTTTTTTTTTTTAACTTAACGTGAGTTAAATTTGATTTAGAAATTTGATTAACGCCCACAACTTTCAGAACATAGCGGCATACATTGACAAATTTTCGTTTTTTCTTCAAATTCGATTATATGGAAGGGTGGTGAAATATTCTGCAAAGGTGAATTAAAACGAGTAATGTGTTTATGAGACTGACAAACTCGCTGTCTTAGGTCATTTTGAAGGCTTTTAAAATTTTCAGCAGTTATAAATATCCATACCAGTGTGACTGGGCTCAAACACTACTAAATAACATTGTACATATGGCTGAAAGCAATCTTAGTGGCTTTAATTACAAGCCAGAGAGTTTGTTAAAACAGTGATTGAAGACCATTTGTTCTAAAATAACAACGAAGTGTACAGGATAAAAAACAAACAAACAAACAAACAAAGATGGCCAGGATTAGTCATAATGAAAACGAGCTAATTCAACAATAAACTAAACAACTAAACAAACAGAGACAATAACATAACAAGAGAGAGAGAGAGAGACGAGAGAGAGAGAGAGAGAGAATAGTCTTAAGAGAATGTCAGGTATTTAATGTTTTAGGCTTGTTGTAGTATATTGGACTGCGTTGCTATGATAAAAAAATCAGATCTAGCCTAGACACTAAAACTGTCCAAACAATTAACAACATTATGAGCATAAAAATTATTGCTGTGTAAACCTACTCTGAAACATAACGACATGGCCCAGAAATAGGTCCCGCTAACTGTGTAACTAGCTGGGTCTGCACTGACTAGCCTTCGCGTATCCGCATCACCCGCAGGTAAGCCTTGTAAGTGTTCGGCGGGTTGGCTGCAATTCATAGTCATCGAAATGCCTCCATCAAATTTTATTATCTCTGTCTATCAGGTATGCGTAATGTCTACCGAAAACCAAAGTGAACATGTGTCTGGACAACTTGTGGCGAACACAAAACAGTTGTTTTCTTTCTCCTGTAAAGTTGTCCGTTTCCCAGTTACAACACTAGAGACCGACAGCGACAATAATAATATATATGCGTACAAAGATGGTGACATTTCACAACTTACCCCTATACGTCTAAGTCTCTATTATAACACTGATACATTTAATCATAGTAGTTTGATCCCTAATGGGTAAAGCCCGAAAAACCTAGGTCATGATTAAAAGGACAAGGTCTCGTTCTTTAAAATGGCACTTTAATTGGCTTTCTATCTCTTCATTTTCCAAAGGTACTTTTGATCAAAGATGTTGATTTGTCACAACTTAACGCTTTCTAGACTTCCTTCTAACACTGATACATTTAATCACAGTAGATCGATCCCTATCGAGACAAGCTCCGCTAACCTCCTGCACCAAGAGAAGACAAGGTCTCAGTCTTTAAAATGGCACCTTAATAGAATGTATGCGACCTGCAACAAACTTAACCCAGTAGCACACGTAGTCCTGGCGTACCTCAGCACAATAGCAGTAACAATGTTTTAATACGCAGATTGAATGATTATAACAGGTGACGAATATTCCCTCGCTGCTGTGTTTAGCAAAGTGCTGCCAGTAAAACTAGAGCGCGTCTTTTCATGCAACTGCCGACGTATGGTATTATGAATGATTGGGGTTGAATGAATGAGGTTTTGTATGGAACAGCTGATATTATATTATACTAGCAAGGTGATCCGTTCTACGAACGAGGGATAGAGATAAAAATGATAATTTGACAGTAAAAACACAAATGAGACAAGGTGAATCCCACTGGTTTTCATTTGCTACCAACCTTCGCCTGGTATATCTAACACTATGTGGGCCAAGACTGGTTTTCGCTTGACCGTTGTCTGTGAAAAATGGTAAAATATAAGACTTATCTATCTCCGATCTTTGCGCTGCCTATATCTAGAATCTAGATTCTGCCTGCTGAGAGAATCTGAATCATATAATCTACACGCAATTTTAAAGCTACGAAGAATTTCTACAGCTACACTAAACACAACATACACACAAATACTTAACACAATGATGGCTCAAACGAAAACATAGTGTAGATCAATGCTGAGTGGCGAGAGCGATGTGAACACCTCGGTGGGCTGCTTGCGAATCGTGAGGAAGTCTCGATCTTTCGTGTGAACACAATTTACAGTCAATTGGGTGTTATTCAAACACACACACATGGCGGACAAAATTAATGATAGTTCGGCATTAAAAAATAAATTAAAACTCTGTAAATTTAATCAAAATAAAGAATACAGTTGGGTATCAGTTGCCTACGTCTGTAATTTTATTTGAATATTAAATGTCTGCCGATTCCGACTTTATTGGACCATAAGATAAGCGCCACACCCCCTGGTCGCTCTTATTATAGAGATTTTATGTTATCAGGTTTACAAGCTCCTTTACAAGCAGGGCACACTTGACTGGACATATTTAAACTTAAGGCCTAAGATAATTAATAATGTATATTTAAATAAGCGCCGTCTATTTGGGCCAGCTGGTTCACCTAGACCCTAGAGTCTTTTTGGGCCTATTGATGCGTCTCTTTCTCTCTGTCCGTGCGTAAGAAAGTCATTTTATCCAGGCAGTTATGTAACATGTCGGGAGGGGAGGCTACCCCAACCCCTTCTCCTCCCCTCCCCGCTCCCCCCACTGCGAACAGACGCTCCCACGTGCGAGCCAACACAAAATTGTTTCGCCTTTGCCTTCTGGTGCAACCTTTTTATTTGCCTATGCTTCCTCATTGCAATTCTAGGCCCAGATGGTCATGTATACAATGTCCACTTTAGAGAATTCTATCAATTTACATTATAAGTATTTAGCATTAGACAATTATTATATGTTATCTGCTATGGTTTTAATAAGCTCCTGAGGGCACACAGGACTGTGCAAACTTACATCACATGTCTTGGAGTATTAAAAAGTATATTTTAGTATTTATCATCTATGGTAGTTACAACTAAATTTAGACTATTCATACAATCATGTATACACTGTCCATTTTAAAGAGTTTTATCATTTTTCAATGTAATACAAAATATGTACATCTGATAACTCCTGCACATTTTTAAGTTATCATGAGCCAACCTGTAACTATTAAAAAAAACACACACACTAAATTTGGCTATGTTTAAATTATTCATTTTATTTTAAATAAAACTGGTAATAATTATGGTCTAGGGGCTGGGATACCCATGCTTGCCTCCCTGGACTCACACACCAGCCCTGTAGGGGGCCGGGCAGCTCCAAACCCATTTACTATCCCTTTTCTTACACTCATACATTTGATCAGTGAATATCGATCGCCTGTGGAACCACAAGAACTAACACAGTATACGATAATAAAGACAATATAACGGTCTTGAAGATGGTCAAACAGGACGGTCCTCTCTCGTTATTTGTCAGGGGCACCTGCGATTAAAGATGCCACAATTTGAAAACTCATCGGGCTCGTTTTAAGACCATCTAATTTCTTACACTGATACATTAAATTTGATCATTAAATATCAATAGCGAATGGCAGCACAACCACATGCAGTTAAAGATGCCGAACTTTGACACCACACACTCTCTGTTTCAAGATTACCTCCTTACACTGATCCCTTTCATCAGTGACTATCGATCGCTAATGAGACACAATAAATAACATAATACACCATGCTAAAGACACCATAACAATCGTGAAGAGAGTCAAAGATGGCGGTTCCTTCTCTTCATTTATAAGGGGCGCATGCTATTAAAGATGAAGAAATTTGACAACTTGACGTTCTACGTTTTAAGACTATCTTCTTTCTTACACCTATGTAACATTAGCTTTATGGTTCATCCTCAGATTCTCTTAGATCAGAGATGGATCTCTCCGTTTGATCAATCGCAAGATAGCAAAGTTTTAGTATCCAAAAGACCATGATAGGGTCTGCAGTGTATCACTTTAACAAAGATGATCTCCTGACCCATACAAATATTAAAAAATCCTAAAGCCAGGAGCAATTTCAAACACTCTTGATGTGACTCCATATGTCTGGAGAAGGGACAGGAAAGCTACTAGCATTTCTATGGAAGTTTAATGTAGTCTCTATAGATCTCTATAGTTAGCTTAATCAAATAAATAACGAATAAATGTTATTCATTTTACCATCGTTTGACTAGAATACGCTTTGTTACAAATGTACTTTGCTTGCATTCATTGGCAGACAGCGCTTTGTATCAATATATCAGTTTGACTTTTTGTCTACTTCCCATGCAAGTTCTATATTGTCTTTTAAACCGCTCTCTCTGTTTCACTAAACTCTTTCTATCTTTCTACTCTTTTAGATATCAAAATATGTCTGTGTACCTCGCCATACTATTTAATAAAAGTTATGTAGCCTACAGAGATTGAAGGCTGTTTTCTTTTCTATCTTTTTTTTTTTTTAACGTTCTACTTTAATCTCTGGTACAATCTACAATGTTTGCTTTTTATTTTATTTTATTATTATTATTATTATTATTATTTAAAATAATTACATCTCATTTTGGCAAATACTTTGTATCTACTCAATTTTCAGACAAAACTAAGATATTCTCGCTCTGTCTTGCATTGCTCCTTAATCGGCTTTTACTACAATTTCAATTCAAATTATTTATTTACGTTATTTTAGTAAATTGTTATCAAACAAGTAAACGGAAAACTGTCCTTAAAAAACGTGAAAAAAAAATACGGAAACTTAGACAGTATGAAAATTGGTTTTCATGGAAATTTTAATGGTTGAGGATCAGAAAAGGTTGTCAGATAGTGAGTTTCCTTCTATAATATATGCTATTAGCTATGAGCTCTGTTGCCCCTCATTCGGCCCTCGAAATGACCATTATGCGTCGTAATTTAGGCCTAAATTACCCACGCCATTGTTCTAAACCGTTAACAATTATTTTGAACATTTACAAAATTAAACTTTAATAAATGCAAATAAAGTGTTAGACTAATGTGTTTGTAACTTTAAAACATGTAATTGCAATAAAGCAGTTCTTGCATGCGAGGTGCCTCCCTGCAAAGTGGTAGCCTCCCTTTTGTCCAATCTGTATCGTACTGAAGAGATGAAAACTAAGATCACCCAGTCATGATTTTTATGTGAGCAGTGTCTTATAAGGCACAGCCAGAGACAGCCGTAGACTGGAAACAGTACGGAAGAGATGGGAAGACAGCATCGGAGAATGTACCATAATGAGATTTCCTAAAGACCAGGAGAGGACGCTAGGGATTGGAAGAGTTTGGTGACGTTGGCAGGGGATAATGGACAGGCCAAGGTGGAAAGTGCTTCATTATAATGTATAATACAACCTATTTCGTCTCCACTGGACCTAACCACGTCCATTGGTCGGACGTGCCAGGTTCACAAATGTAGATGTGAACCGATGCCAGGTTGGACTAAGTCAGATTACGGCCAAGGCGTCAAAGTCAGAGTGAAGGATGGAAATGGTGCATCACTGTCAAACAGAATATTCAAAAAGATAGGCATCAAGAACGATGAGTTAATAGTGCACCGCTCTGCTCAGAGAGAGTAGTGATTAACGTGCAGTATTTTAGATCTGAATTTGAAAGACCGAAGAAACTGGCAAACATCGAAGCGTCTTTGACTTATGGCAGAGCGGAATGCATTTTGCAAGTTCTTAAATGACGCCAGAATAATTTTTAAATTTAATCATTTTAAAACCCAATTTGTTACATTGTTGATACTGAGTTAGGCTAACACATACACACCACTCACATACACGCACACACGCACACGCGTACACACTTCTCCGCACCCCCACCCCCCCCCCCCCACACACACACAAAACTTATCATGATTCTGTGAGATCAGAGTGTTATAAAAACATCTTCCATTCCTTATGGAAGACAGATTTTGTCTTGATACCAGCCGTTTAGGAAGTCTTTATGGATCCCGTGAGTATTTCGAGCGCAAAAGCCACTGAGATTTGACCTGGAGCTCAATTACACAGCAAAAAGTTGTCATGTAAAAATATGACAGAACTTTGGCACCAATGAACGATGTCAAACTCAAGCAAAAAGTTGTCTTGGTCTAAATTGCTTTTTAGGCTTTGATGTCAAAATTCTAAAAAAAAAAACAAAATGCAAAAAAGGCAACCGAAACTTTGGCTGTGAATTATAGGGTAAATTGAAAATAAGTTCACAGCAAATGACTCTGAATTTGCAGACAAGTTTTACAATGCATTCAGGGCCAGCGAAGTGTAGGGCAGAAAACATCTTTCCAAGATCACAAGGCAAGCCCATCAAAAGGTAAACATCAGCAGTAAAGTCTCAATTAACGCTCATGAAAGAAATCCTACAGAAGAAAGATGAGCAGCTGAGTTCTCCATTTCATGGCAAGGAATAGTTTGATAGGCTCTCTGCAAAAATGTGGTATTTTGTGGTTTTATAGAGAAGTACCAATTTGTTTTGTAGTCAATGTATTTCGTTTTCTTTCTTCGTCTTTGTCGAATTCTTGCTTCGTCTCAAGTTTTAGATATAACATGTTGATAATGTCATGCAAAGTTTTGGAGAGATTTGGTGTGAATATACCCTGGAGATACGATTTCGAAAAGGGAGCCAAATCCGAGATATCACCCATATCCATGGCAACCAGACCCTCTTGCAAGTTTCCAAAACACATTAAAAATGACTTATCCTCAAAGAAAAAAGAAAAGGCGCTCTACGCTGTCCCCTCTCTGTCTCTCCCTTTTTTGTGCTTCTTTTTGTCTATCTGAGCATAGAAGTAAACAAACTTTCCACAGCTTATATAGACAAAAGTAATATTTAAATCAATCTGCCTATTTAAATTCGAAACAAAATTATTTATGTACACTTTTGTTTGTTCTTGCACTAAACGTTAAAAAATACGAACCGTAAAGTTGTTCTAATACTCCACCAATGACTCAGCCCTGCTTCTATGCGCTCTCACAGCTGTTGTTGTGTTCACTTACTTAAACGTGTCGTTTGAAGGCTCGTACCATATGCAACCGCACTTTATAAGGCCTCGCTCCTGTTCACTCACATAAGTACGTGGAACACTGGATAGAGGACTGGCGCGCAACACATTGCTTCTATCTACAAGTAAGTACCTTTTTTTCCCTTCTCTCCATGTAATTTTGAGTTCCTAGACAATGCAACAATCAGACAGAAACTCGGAGAGATTGATCGGTCGACAGACGGACAGCCAGATGGTAAGGCACATAGACAAACAAACAAATAGACAGAGAGACATGTAGATAGATAGATAGATAGATAGATAGATAGATAGATAGATAGATAGATAGATAGATAGATAGATAGATA
>JBCAUA010835707.1:0-13938 GCA_038406235.1 Peronia verruculata
TTTTTATAAGCTTTTCAACCTCCTGTAGTGGTGGTTATCTCAGCAGTCCACAACCGTGGTCAAAAAATAACATAACATTATTGTGTTATGTGATTATTGAAGATCTTAATCCTAATGTTCTTAGCCTCACACATTTTATAAACGTGTAGCTCGCAAACTAGACAAACACTGCATGAAATGTTTACCCATTTCACGAGAAACCACAGTCGTCCATGAGCTGTAATCACTAACGTGCAGCGATCTTTCCCTTTCTTTGGCGATACTGGTCAGGTGATTTTGTTTATTTAATACATTGAAACAATGCAAAAAAACAAAAAAAAAAAAACAAAAAACATAAAGTTGAAATTCTTTTGAACCATAAATTTGCTGTGCTGAAAAGCTGCTTTCCCTTCATTTAACGTGCCTCGGCTGACTAAAAAAAACAAAAAAACTGAAATGCTTCAGGTGGGCACATGAGCAGAAACAGGGTTATTGGCAGCCCAAAAGACCCAGTCGAGCAGGACTTAGGAGGGTACTGAGTGAGAGGGGAACCCTTTCATTTGAACTGCACACCTCAGGTGACGACTTCAATCGAGACTTAAGACTCATAATGAACTAAACATGATCAGGAATAGCCAGCCGATCACCACCCTGACTGTTCTTCATCACTTGAAAGAGGCTAACCTTTGTGCCAGGCGCCCGGTTCGTTGCTCAAGACTGTAGCTTCCAAAACAGACTTAAATTCGAGACAGACATAACGTGGCCCGGTCGTCTTTGATATACGTATATGTTCTCAAATGAGTTGCACTTTGTTTGAATGATGCGATGGGAGGACTATACTCTATAGAAGGCCTAATGAGAGGTACATTCCAGTATGCATCGGTCAAGCAAGAACTTTCAAAGGGGGCAACATCAGTGTGTTCGCGAGAATCACTTCAACTGACCAATCCACCAGTGTGCCTATTTGTTGGAACCTTACCTTCTGCTGCTACATGTTGTACCGTTCTTCCATAATCAAGCAAAAGGACAGTTTTTAGTTTGTGTTTATTGTGAGAAAAGACTTAGTTTGAAAACTATGGGCGTTGGACAGAGTACAAAGCTGCAAGGATGAAAGGGATGACAGATTCTTAGAAATAAGGATGCTGAACAACTGAAAATAGTGACGAAAATAGTTTAAAAACTTGGCATTCCCGATTTGGCCTCGGAATAGCAGAACACAAGGTTCAGGAAACACCTGACTGGATTTTCTGCAGGACGTAAGCTAAAAGCCAAAAAGTGAGGCAAAATTGAGGGCGTTCGTAGTCTCTCGACTAGGCAAGGTAAGATATCAAATGCTTTTAACACTGGATTTTGGCAGACCTCATTTGACGCATCAAGCTGGGTAGAAATGGGCTAATTTATCTTTATGCCATTACCTGGTACTGTCAATTCAATTTAAGGGTGTCAGTCTTACACTCCAAAATACTATCTGGGTCCAACTCAATGCCAGCCTCTTAATTTATTTCTCGCTCGTAAATAGTCTTGTAGCTCTGTGAAATAGATTTGATGTTGAAGTCCACGGATGGATTACAAAAATTTCATTAAAAAAAAAAAAAAGATAACCTATCCGCAGCCAAGTATACCAACACAATCACAATAGAGGCTAAGCGTTATTGTTTACACGATTTTGACTCATATCCGATCTAAGCCGAAAGTCATGGATTTCAGCCGGAAGTATGTCAGTCCCTTTTCTACGTAATTATCAACACTACTCACTACAGTTATTATCTGGAGGGCATTAAGGTTCAATAGTTCATATTCGACTCAGCAAAAGCCTGGAAATCCCCGGCGGAGTGTTTGTACCCCCTGCTAAAAATAGAGCACTCATTGATGTTTGTTTTCGCTTCAATACGAGATCAGAGAACAAATATTGTCCCTTGCATGTTTTATGCGTTTTTCTGTGTCTGTGGTAGTAAACAGTTTGTAGTGTTTGTACCCCCCCCCCCACCCCAGTAAAATTACGCGGAGATTTCTAGCCGTTCGCTTAGTCCAAATAGATCTATTGGCTGTGAGTTTGTAATTCATAGAGAAGAATTATCATCAGAAATTTCCCACCCACGGTAACAGGGTCAAGCCAAGAGGTGAGACAAACTTAATTGGTAATCTCTGTTCAATCAAATTACTTCTGTATTTTTTTCTGCACTTTTTATAATGGGCCTCCCACTGAGTACACTTACTTCTCTAGTTGAAGCAAAGAATGGATTGCCCCAATGAAAAACCATTAGGTTTCAGCAATTGGCCAATATCTGACTCAATTTGTGCCATATCGAGTTCTGCACAATGCAGTTTGTTTCTTTTGGTGTATTTTGATTAGCTGCAGGTAGACAGTCCATCATTAAGTTTATGACATTTCTATAAACGAAGCATTTCTATAAAAAGATGATGACTGTAATATTTTACTCACGCATAAGTAACGTTCTTCTTTGGCTGCTCCGGTGGACAGTCCTGTCTACTCTTAGAGGTGTTGTCAGCGGCATGAGTCAGGTCCAGCAGCATCGACAGCAACAGCAACAGCACTATCGGCAACGCTGACAGATAGCGCGAGCATTGCAGCACTGGCAGCTTTAACAACGACATCGTGGTGTCCTACAACAAAGACTCACAGCCAGAAAGACTTTTTCCTTCAGTCAAGACACAATATCTGTCTGTTCATTTCTTGGAGACCTTTCAACAAACGTTGTAAGTATTGCTGTTGTCGTTTTTTTTTTTTTTTAACGTTTCTGTTGTTGTTATTGTTATATCGTAGAAACAGGATGGAGCATAATATGATCTCGAGTGAATACTGATGAGATAGATCTCTGAGGACTATCTCTTGTAATGTGAGAAAATACTGCAAGGATTTCAGAGAACACTTGATTGAATAAACACATAAAATCACCGAGATGTTTAAAATGGCACTGGTTCGCTATTACTTCCCAGTTCTTGGAAGAATCACATTGAGATAGTAACAATCCGAGAGCTAGAGAAAATCTGCAGTCAGCAACATCCTAGTGTCGGCAAGGCTTGTTTTTGTCTTTGCTTCTGTAAAACTGAAAGAACGTATGTTTGTGCCAGTTGATGGTTGTGTGGATTCCGACCTCTACATCTCTTGCATAGCCCTGAAATGAGAGAAAGAAAAAAATATTTCAATTTCTTACTAACATTGTTCATTCCTGTGCAGATACTCACTTTTCATAGATGCACTGCAAAAGAAATATTACTTTTTCTTATTCGTCTCTATCATTGAGGAAGGGAGGGGAAGAAAGTTTGTTTTGTTTGTTTGTGTTGGGGTTTAACGACACATCAGCACGATTACGTCTATATCGTGCCAAACACAGTCAGATACATTGACACGTCAAGAAGAAGAGAGGAACGAGAGCGGGACAGAAGACAGGAGCAAGGAGAGAAAGAAGAGATGTCATCCCTGAAATGTCGAGGATGTCATTCCATGGGAGACATCCCACCGATGGCGGGCTTTCACTGCCTGCAGGTGGGAACAGGGGAGTTACTTATAAACTCGGCCCCGCGGGGGAAAGGAAGATAAGAATATCAAAGTAAAGATAATCAAGATACGAGGGACGGGCAGAAAGGGGAGGGGGAACGGGGGGGGGGGGGGAGAGATAATCTACTGACATTTTTCACTAAAGAATACGCTCCTGACAAACAGAAATAAGTATACTCTAAACGTTTTGGAAGACCCATGATTCAGAGTTAGAAAGGAAGGTAAGAAGGAATTAAAATTTATTGTATTATTTTTTTTTTTAAATCGCTCCTCTTTCAACATTCAATTTTTACGGTTTTGTTAATCTCCACACAGGTAATGGCAATTGACAATAAACCTTAAGAGGCTCAATTCAATCAAAAGGTAACGAGAAATAAAAGATGAAATTGCGGCAGAAGAAGTCACAAAACAGTTATTTATGTGAACCAAAAAGATTGATTTTTGAAAAAAAAAATTGAGAATTATACATATGGTAGACATCTGTTAGATATAAGAAATGCTATTTTGTTCCTTTCTGTGGGTAAATAGACAACGCATATCCAGAGGAGGAAAAGCCACTCCGTATAAGAAAGATTTGAGACAAAATAACATTGAATTGTTCAAGTTGAGATAGAATATTAAACTTCTAAAAATCTCTTAAGTTGATACAGGATCAAAATATGAAAAGAAAATGCGCGATGGAATTCGAAACCACCCCTTCATTCTCAGAGATTAACTATTGAAGAATTTCTTATTGGAAATTAGTTAAGACATTGTTCTCAATTATTTATAAGTTGTTCAGGCAAACATTAATTCCTGTCGACGTCATTCTGTTTAACATAGTTACAGAATCCGACCCAGCTTTGCAACGATTGAATATTTTATTCCATTTTCCTCCATCTGAACATGAAAGCTGTTAGTGTTCCCGTCATAGATGGTCTTCAATGGCTGCCAACCAGCTCCGCCCACAATGAGCATTTTCTGCATGAATGTGTAAAAGCGCGGAAAACTCACAGCAATATCATTCTACTTTATGTCTGAAGAGAAATTGGAAGCCAGTGCATTTTGGGCAAATTTTTTACTTCTTCTCTGGCACTGTAAATAACATCCGATTCAGAGATGTGGGACTAGTTCCTATGCACTCTTCGCCGCTGTTATTTCAGTGAGTATTTCTGTCTGCCGGACATAGATTTTCCTGTGTGGAGAGTTTCCCTATTGGGTTTGGACTGAGGAACTTTGAGAAAACACCCTTTACTTGAAAACCTCCGTAACAAGAAAATCAAGAGCCACCTTTGTGATCTTTAACTCGTAGTGAACAAAGAGAGAGAGAGAGAGAGAGAGAGAGAAAGAGAGAGAAAGAGAGAGAGAGAGAGAGGGGAAGAGAGAGAGAGAGAGAGAGAGAGAGAGAGAGAGAGAGGGAAGCGATAAAATGGGCTGTCTTTTAGTGTAGTAAGAAAGTCTATAGCTGTATAAACTGGTAAATCATTAAACTATTTCGTTATCAGTGATGGGACTGATATCTGCAATCTATTTATGGACTTTTAAGTACACATATTATGTGCCAATACTCTGCCTGAAAGCTTTTTTTTTTTTCAACACGGTCATGCAGAATAAAATGCAGCTTTAAGAGAGGGAAAAAGCGAGCGAGCCAGTTACTTCTCTTTTTAAATTGTGGACAGTTTATAATTGTCCACGTGGGAAGTAATTAAACTGATGAGATGGGTAATTTGTCAAAGTATGTTAGTTATATAGTTTTTTCTACATTCACGTGAGAATGGATGGTTGGAACCTCCTGTCGCACTGTGCTTGACTGAAGTATCGTGTATTATGTCTCAACATAATTGTTACCGCACGACCAAATAGGTGGTATTTTTGCTCTTGGTGTTTATCATGTTCCATCGGTCCGTTTCGCAAACTCAGGCATTGATGCCTGTAACTTTAAACCGTGACGCCATAGTGCCAGCTCAGCTCTGTCTGGCTTCAATGGAATCGTTTTGAATCTCCACAAGATCAATGGTAATTCACTCGAACTGCACACAAAGGCTATAAATATCGGCTATTTTCAGTTAGCATGTATGAAAGGTGACAGTGGCTCTCTTTGTACTCTCGTTGTTATTGTTGTGACTATGGCTTGCTCCAAAAAATGACCCGTATTGCATCCCACTGCAAGCAGAGAGGCCGAGCAACTCCCGTCACGTGATATCTAATCATGTTAAACAAATGAAACGCTCACTATCGCCAAATTCAGAGCGGGTTCATTAAACCCTGATACACAGATAGTAAATACAAACGGAGAGACTATATGGGCCGATTAGTGCAATGAGAAAAAAAAAATCACTACACAGTGAAGGCAAAACAATAGGAGATCGTTGTGTTCAGTACTATTACTTCCCTCTATCAGATAAAAGAGGGATTGAACTAGAAGTGCAAAGAGAAAAAAGAAAAAAAATCACCTTTGCGTCGTTTGGTTGAAACATACACCGTGAATATGGTGTAAAGAGAGCGTGTTCCCCATATTGTTATAATTTTATTAATTTTTTTGGCCATCGTTGTTTCGAATGACAAAAGTATAAGGATATTCTCCTCTTTACACTGCTTGCTCAACACATCTTTTGTTTGGCAAAGGGAAGTAAAAGTCCGGTCAAAATGATCTCCCCTTACACAAATCCCTCTTTTGGAAAGGGCAGATAATCTGCAACAAGATCTCCCATTTTGTACTGGCTCACATAATATGCAAGGAAGAGACCTTGGGAGCGTTCGTTCTCGGGGATTCGGAGGGGTAAGGAGCCTCCCTGGCACATTGTGTAATAATTACAGGGTTACAGTAGATTTCGTACGTGTGGGGGAGATATAGCTCTTTATCAGTAGGGATGAATAATTAGGCTCAAATAAAATTTCTATCCCGCTTGACAACCCGTACAACGGTAAGCTAGAGCGCGTCGCATTATAATATGATTATATTTTAACCTTAATTTATCGATTAATCACAACAGCCGATTATGTTTATTTGAAAAGTAATGTGCTCAAGACAGGGTTAAATCGCTGAGGAGCTCAGACAAAGGGATCACGGAAGGGGCTCATGGCTCAAAGGGTTAAACACTCTGGTGTTCAACTTGATGATCGTAAAAGTGATTCTTTCCAACATCTGGCAGTTGGTAGTATCGGTAAATAGCGCAAACTAAAGCAATGGGAGATCGTTTCGTAGATTATCTGCCCCTCCCAAAGGAGGTACTCGTGTAAGGGAAGATCATTTTTACTAGGCCTGTGACTTCCCTTTGAGAGACAAAAGAGATGTTGAGCAAGCAGTATAAAGAGGAAAAAATCATTTTACTTCTTGTCATTCGAAAGACTGATCCCTAAAAAAGATTGATTAAATTATAACAGTACAGTTTACATCATAATTTATTTTTTAGGTGTATGTTTCAAGCAAACGGCACAAAAGTTTTTTTTTTCTCTTTGCACTGCTTGTTCAATCCCTCTTTTGTCTGGTAAAGGAAGTAATAGGACTGAACACAACGATCTCCCATTCAAATATGGACGACGTAAATAAACATTCATGTAAAAGACACATACGCGATCAGACAAACACACGCATCATGTCAACATTCATGGTCGATTTCGGCATCGATCTTATCGTTGGTGAGTTTCCACAAAGTCACACTAACATAATATATTGTACATAATTGTGCTTTCATACAGCCCAGACGTCGGCGACATCTACAAAACATAATCATCTACAACTTTCTTTTCATTGGTCACGAATTTCGCTAAATTTAGTACTTGATACTGATTTTCAAAACTGCTGTCATGCGTTTTTTGTTTTTTTTTAAAGTGTTCCAGATTTGCTTTGTTGTTGTTGTTGTTATTAATGCTGTTTATGTGTTGCTGTTTTTTTTTTGTTTGTTTGGTTGTTGCTGTTATTGCTGTTTTATTTTGTTTGTTTGTTTGTTGTTGTTGTTGTTTTGGACGTTTGGTTTCTTGTCTTTTGATCCATCAGTACTCTGTTACCAGTTTTGACTGTCTCTATGAAGCCCACACATAGCCTATACATTAACGTATGATGACTCATGCCGTTATCAGATACAGAACAATATAAAATCCTCTGTTCGAAATTAACTTTGGTGTCGAAGTTGAATAAAAAAATCCTCACTCAAACTTTAGAGGGTCAAGCCGTATTAAGATTTATAAATCTTAGCTCTTATAAGCTTTCGTATTTTAAGTATTTTAAACTTTCCAGTAAAGATTTGACCTTCTTGGGATAGTGGGAAAGTTAATATCACAAAACTTTGACAAGATCTGTTCGAAAGGAAGTGGGTAAAGCATCGGCACGATCATGGCTATATTGTGCCAAACACGATAAGATACGGTTACACATCAGGAAGAAGACAGGAAAGAGAGCGAAACAGAAGACAGAGGCAAAGGAGAGAGAGAAGAGGTGTCTCCCCTGGAAAGTCGAGGATGACACTCCATTGGAGACATCCCACCGATTGTACACTCTATCCACTTGCAGCTGTTTTTCTTAAGCCTTTCACTCCTTTGAAAATAGGATATCTCGGCTTTTAGAAGTTGCCAATTGTTACTGAGAAACTATGCGGGTAGAAATTTGGAATTTGGAAATTTTGCCCGGACAGCGGCACTCCATCGATTTTGAACTGCCAAGGGTCCTTAAAAGTGCATAACGTTCACATGGAACCTCCGAAATATATTCGCCCTTATCCTAGAAGGCTAGACGTCGGGCTTCCCTACCCACAGGAAGCCAGGGGACCGTTGAGTCACTGAAAAAAATTTGGGTTTTCGATCTTCGTGTTCTGTTATCCCCCGATACAGAACCCGCGAGTCGATCCCGGTCTCTTTTCTCCATGAGCAGACGCCATACTCATTGAATCACTGCGTCCCCCGTGCTCATTATTATGGAAAGGTTTTGTTTATATGTCTCAATGTTCCGGCCAGTACGACTTCTGTTGAGTAGAAGAACTATGAATAAATGCAGATATTAAATTACTCGTGGGAAAAAAAAAATGTCATGCTTAATCTCATTTTACTTCATGGGATATGCTGCTTCTTTCATGTTTCTGAAATTCTGATGCCATCTAACTCATTTAATTACTAATTACTACATATATGTCATACAATCTTACTCATTTAATTACTAATTACTAAGTCTTATGTCATACAATCTTACTCCGAGTTCCTTTCTCCGTGTTTGACAATTTCTTACTTAGATAGTTTAACTCACTGTGCTGATATCGAGTCAATGCCTGGTAATGGCCCTAGTTCCTTTATATTTTTAAACATATTTTAGCTGTATTCGCTTCGAGTAGATCAGAATCCCATTTACACAGTTCTCGAAGAAAGATAGCAATTCACTGAGGACAACAACAATGTGAACTTATTTCAGTCTGCGATATCATAGACGTGTGGGTGTGTGGCAGGCAAAAATACACGAGAAAACTTAAGTCTGGGTTTTTGGATAATTACATGTATATATACAGCAAAAGTTTGGCCAAGTATGTTAGATAAGAGACGAGTTGAGTGACTCAATCAGAAAATGACACCAAACATTTTCTGGCTGTATATTGGAAAGGAAATCGACAATGTCTGCTTGTGACCGAGAATTTTAACTGGGCAATCGATCGTAGTGCTTTGGACAACAGAGAATATGCACCATAGGAAGACTTAAAGTTACGCATGCAGCATTCTGTGGTTGGATTATTCTGGAAGAGTGCACACTCTCTTGTCATGACGAGGAAGTAAGCGAGGAAGAGAAAGAAGCCTTATGAAGACAACATAATTATGGACCTGGAAAAAGACTAATGCGTGCAACATCCTATGATTGGATTATACGACATGTACTAGCAGGAAAATGGCACACTCTTGGATAGAGACAGGGAAATAAATAGAAAAATGAAAGGAATTCCTTCCAAGATGGAAAATCATAATACCTAACACATGTATATATATGTACTTAATAGATTTGTTGTGCCCTCGAACATGGACAATATAGCGCAATGGATAAATAGCAGCAACAGGGGAACTAGTGTTATAAAGTGTAAACAGTGACATATGACCCCCTATGACAGTCTGTGACTATCCTTCGTTCCTTTTATTCCTTCCCTCCTTCTTCTTCTCCTTCTTTCTCTTCTGCGTGACGACTCTACCCTTGTGTATACATTGTATACAACTGTATATACTTCATTGGATTGTAGCCTTGTCCTCGGTATCTCTCACTAGAACTAGAACCTTTTCGTTCCCAGTTTGAGGAATAAGGGCTCTGTGTTGAAACTATTTTTACCTAGCACATCAAAGACAAGTTGAACAGAATAAAGGCAACATATGCTTTTCATAAATTGTTTGTGTTAACGTCTACCACAGAGTAATAAAAGTGGTGATACTAGCAGTAGTAGGTTAGCATTAATAGTAGCACATGTATAATGGTAATAGTTGTAGTGTGTATTGGTACAGTAGTTCAAATACAATGTAGCAAGTAGTCTCTGTAAGATAGCACTCGCAGTGGTTATACAAATGCAGTACATGTAATTTGTTATTGATTTCATCACTCTAACGTCACATCTAGTCATTTTCTTGTTTTTAGTCTTGATTTGATTTGTTCGTCCTCTTATACATTTGGGTTCGAGGGAGATGAAATGTCTTTCATGGGCCAGATGTGTGTCCTCAATGACAGACAGATGGTTCCATCTCTAAACTTTAAGCGGCTAGGATCTAATTAAATTTCTTAAGTCTGAATTCTTCACATTGACGGCTACCGCTCTGGGTTACTCAGGTGGTATTCTCGTAACTTCTGAGGAATGAGATGCCTCAGAGAAGACACCTAGGCATCTCATATAAAGACCATGTCACCAACAAAGAAGTCCGCAGAAAGGTCACTCAACAAGGGCACCCCTATGAAGACATATTGACCACGGTGAAAAAGAGGAAACTCAGATGGTATGGGCACGTAACACGCTCAGAGGGACTTGCAAAGACCAGGGAACAGTAGAGGAGAAAAGAAGACAGGGCGGACAGAGGAAGAAGTGGGCCGACAACATCCTTGAATGGACAGGAAAAAGCTTCGTGGTCACACAAGCACTCGCCCACAACCGCACCACGTGGAACCAGATAATCCATCGTTCATCCGTCGTGAAGCGCCCCTACGACCCTGGCGGGTTACGGGATCAGTAATAGTAAGAGTAATTCTCGTAACACAACGAAATGACTTTAACTGTGATGAACTTTAGAATCAATGCCGGTTTAAATTTAATCTTTAAGTTTGTTTTGTTTTGTTGTTTCCCGTCCATATATTGATTGTGGGTGACATTTCTATCATTGAAGTCCAGCATCACATTTCAAGTGCCTTGTCTCATGTGCCTCATTGAAGGTCCATGCTCGACATTGAAAGGTCAGGTCAGGGATGAACATTGATGTCATGAATGGTTTCTTCGCAGTCAGTGGAACACCAGTGTGTCTGTAGGTTAGATGACGTTTCAGTTAGTAGGCCAATTCGCAAACATCTCGACTTCTGATTTGTTGTAGGTTTTCGTCTTCAGCGCATACGGCGTTTTCGTCCAAGATATCTGCACTTGTATTGATTAAACGTTCTCATGTTTCTTTCAAATACCGGTACAGTGTTCATGACTTCTGAAAGGTGTTTGGTTTATTAATGAAAAAAGAAAACACTGCCAACATCTAGGACTTTAATCCTGAAGGTCGGGTTAAGATTGTTGCACTCGCACCCCCTCGCCTAACTTTTTCCCGAGAATTTCTTGTCGTTGCCATCAGCGTAGGCCTTATTGGTAAGGTATGCAATGTAATATTATTATGACGAGCCCTTCACCACGTTTTTGCATTTCATATCACCCCCAGGGCTGTAGAGCAAATTATCACCCGGAGCTGACGTGTTTCGATTTCCTGTCACGAAAGTTTGCTGCTGGTCTGAGATGACTCCTTCCGCCACGTCTTCAAAATAACCCATCTATGTAACCGTCCAAATATAAAACTACGATGAAGACCGAATGGTCATGGCGTATGTGTCTCCTGTTTGGCCTCACACGGACTTCTGAAACGTTAACTGATCTTTTGGATAAACACTGGAGTGGATCCAAAGGAGGTACTATTTCTCAGAAAGAGTACAAAATTAAATGCAAAAGAATAAAACTAAAAAAAAATAGATGGAGATCGGATTATTTTATTAAAAAAAAAAAGAAGAGAGAAAAGAGAAGAGGCATTCAACTATAGTAGAGTATGCTTGCGGACTTCAAGAGTGTTGTCTAGTAGGCCTAACATACGTCCAGTTAAAGCATTAACCCTGCCTAGAATTCTCACAGATAATATGGAATGATAAACTGGAATGAAAATGAAACACAATCCATTTGGCATAGACATTATACAACAACAACAACAAAATATAATTAAAACAACAGCAATAAAACAACAACAAAACAGCGAAGTAATCTGATTACGCCTCTAGTATAATTTGCTCAGGAAAAGGCTCTTACCGTATGAATGCTCATAAGAGTATGGCCTGATCCATTCATCCACCCTAAAGGCACAATTTAAGTTTTGTGTAGAATAATTCATGCATAAATTTAAATTCACACCAAATATTTCTATAACAGGGAATGTATCTCAATCAACACTGATAAACATTATGTCACCTACAATTGTCAAATCCACAAAAAATAAATGCATATTGTGGTAGCAGTCATGCAGGCAGCCATGTTTCTATGAGAACACGATATGGTCACAACTGATATTAATAAAGCTTTTCCTTGATGTGGCCAAAAATCAACTGATAATGAAAATTTACTACGATGATTATACGAAGCCATGCTAAAAGATGGAGGAAAATAGTACATTTTGTGCGAAATATGCATAGCATAATTTCTATGGATCGAGAAACTTGTTAATATGGAAATCCTAAAGAGACACAAATAAAGGGAGATCGAGGAAATGTTTGCTAAGCTTCCTTATCGGTATTATTTGACTAAATCATTATTCCTTTGCAATATCTGCGTACAATTTAAGAATAATAATCTACATTTGTGCTTCAGTAATGCTATTTTTTGATCATCTTGCCAAACATAAGTCAGGGTTGTTATCCAGCTTTTCGTTTGCAAAAGGAGAACCGACAGATGTCGCGTAAAGATACAATTGAAAATTATGAAGACACGAAAACTTAATTAAGCAATCAAATTTATAAGAAAACCACGTTTTTCAAATTTGAATAGTAATGTTAATATATTTATCAGCCATTTATTGGTAAAAACGCAATATTTTGGGCTGAATTACATTTTTGCTGAACTATTTTCCACTGCGGCCTGACAATCCTCTCGTAGTAGTAAGGTTTAGACAGGCGCAGGGACGAATTCGCATGGTGATCCTGTCCTCGTTCACGATATATCTGCGCAACGGCATTAGATTTAGTTGAAGAGAGAAAATTGTTCTGACGTCTTATTTGATTATGTCGGACAAAAGTGGAGATGGATTTCGTAACGGCAGGCCCTCAAGGGACGCAAGTTCCCAATCTGATGACAGTAGCGACGAGTCCGACCAGGGTGAGTAGGAAACGGTCTTTACGGTAACATAAGCACACCGTAACCCAGCGCTCTTTGATTCTTGCTAGATCTATTTTGTAGATCAAGATCTAGGTCTATCTGCTAAGTTTTCCCCGTAATATGTGAGGAACCCGTACATCTTATTCTTTTCGACTTAAAAAAAAAGAAAAATATCAAAGATAAAAATGTTTAGACTACGTCTAAAGTTAATTAAATTGATCTTTTTCCCAAAAAATGTGTCCACATGACAGCAGTCGTTTTCATTTTCAACAGATAGCGGTATGCGCATAGGAGAAGAATATCAAGCCCAAATCCCCGAATTCACTCCAGGTAAGAGTTATCTCCTCTGCAACATGCCTTGAATCGAGATCTCTTTAGCCTCGATCATCTTGTCAATCCTTTGGCAAAATAATTTACCAGTGAACATTTAATTAGACCTAGATATATCTTATGTTATGAATATCAATTGACTCAAATTCTACATAATCCTAATAAAGTCTGAAGATTTCTGTGGACTAACAATAAGAATAAGAGGAAGTAGATCTAGACTAGATCTAGATCTAGATCTATTGATTACTAGATCTATGTTGAAATTGGTTGTGGATTTCTAGAGTCAAGACTAAGATCTAGATCTAGATCTATCAGTATCACAAATCCAAAATAATTTAAAATCTAAATTATGCAATAAATATAGATCTAGTTGGCCAGAGCCCATTTCAAATCCAGTCTTAGGATTATGGCCAGTTGCATTTGTTTTTGAATGTGCACAGAAAAAAAGGAAAAGACATAGGTCTAGGCCTAAATGATTCCAAAGTTAATTACATTACTTTTATGCTTAACTCACTCAATGTCTTTATCGCCACTGTGGCGACGACGGGTCCCGCTACGTCTCAATGACGATATCGCCAG
>JBCAUA010835728.1:0-13937 GCA_038406235.1 Peronia verruculata
AGGTAACTGGTGAGTTCAAAAGTATTTTTAACTGAGGAAAAACACCTTGCCATTCCAGAGCCATGCGATCCAATTTTAAGTTCATTGTTTTACTCAGGTTTTCATCTTGACCCCCATAATTGAACGAATAGTTAACAGCTAGATCTAGATCTAGCTCTATTTTGACCAAATTCCAAAACCTCATGCCACAATTAGGGCCCACACTGTTTAGTTTCATAAGCTGTCCCCTCTTCCGCAGAGTCAAGGTCGCAAACTGGCTGATCCGGCAACATATAAACAATGCAGGACCCCAAAAATGTTAGCGTTTTGTTTGTTTGAAAAATTTTTTTCATCAGAATCACTCAGATTGAATCTAGATCTAGAATCTAGATCTAGGTCTAGTTAAGTGTCACTATCGATATCTGATTCACTATCGGAATCACTTTTTTGAAAGGTTTGGAATGATTTCATTGCTTCTTGGTTTGAAAGTTGACATGGAGGCCCCACTAGGCCCAGGTTGTTGACTTGCGTTTCTCGTGACAACAGGTTTCTACCCCTGAAATACAACGCAACTATCGTAAACTTCTCTAAATACGAAAACAAAGCGAAACTAATGCCAAAGAAGGCTGACCCGGATGTGAACATGTTAATTTAAAAAGCTATAGCAAAACTAGAACCAAGAAAACCGACGAAACAAGTGGGAAATTGGATCTATGCGGTGTTCGTACTGACAGTGTTGAATCATTTCCGCATCTACGCAGCCTGCGTAGCACCAGTCTTAAAGAGTTAAAGAAGGAAGGTTGACAACTTGCCTGCCTTACGTACAATCCACAGCTCCTCAAAGTTTTCGAAATAAACCATATGGAATTTTCTCATGGTGATTTACTCAAGAACCATGTGTTAGAGAAAGTTGTATGCTTGCATATCATATAGTAACCTCTTTTGTGATAGGTTGCCAAATGTCATTCATATCCATTCACAAACAACAGCATGAGAACGTGTCAAAGAGGGCAGCCCTCTTTTTCCCATGTCCCAAAAAACACCCCCTCGGTAACGGGCGATTTTCGGCAGAGGAATTGATGTTCGATTGGCATTGCTACAAAATGTTTTAATGATTTAAAATGAATGAAGGTGAACAGAGTTTGAAAGGTCCATTTGACAATATCTAATGGCTTTTACCTTTTTACCCACAGGCCCTCTTTGTCCTTGGCATACTTGTTTACATCCATGCAGTATTTGCTAAAGCTCCTATGAATTGCCTGGAGCATGTACAAGATATCTGGCCACGGGATGGTATTCTTAGGGTAGAGATTGTGCGTAATGCTCCAGAGAATTACACCATTTTGAACTCTTATAAAAAGGAATATTCAGACATTCAGTTATTTTTTCAGTCTTCCCTAGCAGAAGAACTTGGTATTGAAGAGGATGGTGAGGAAGTGTTAGACGAAGATGATATTATTCATTCAAAAGCATGGGCAAAGAATAATGAGGAGGATATCATCAGTACCAATGATACAAGGTTTAAGAGTGGTAATGAAACTGGAAATGAAACAACACCTGTCATAGATGATGGAGATGACAAAAAAATTATTAATGAGCGGGATGACAGTGGTGGAAGTGATACTCAGAATGAACGAGAGAAAACAGAGAGTGCAGATGAGAGTGTTACTGATAAAACAAAGGATCAGGCGGTTTTGGAAGCAGAGGATGGAGAAGAAACATCATCAAGTCAGCATCATGATGTGGCTGATATTACTGAGTCACAAGTGGAAAGCTCAGATAGTGAGAGAGAAGATTTTCCAGAAGAAACTGAAGCAAGTCTATGGAGCAAACTGTTTAGGTAGGTAATAGAAATAATAATAAATAATAAATGACATATATATAGCACCTCACCACTGGAGGGCTTGAGGCACTTAACAGGACGAAGATGTTTTACAGCCACACATAAATATGCCTCAAAAGAAACAGGAGCAACAAGATAGGTACATACTCATAATATTGACATGATCCAAGGCATGCCCTCATACATAATCGTAATACAATTCTAACTGATAAGTTTCTAGACATGAGTGACAACCATCTCCTGGAAAAAGCTGGAAAACATTACTCCGTCAGATATTTATTGAACAAGAATATTTTTGACCATCATTTATATGATATGACTCGAACAGTTGCGAATGCACGTAGACAATGCATTCCAGATTTAAAGGCCCTGCATAGGAAAATGCTCTATCTCCATATTTTTTTCATATGGGAGCAAGGAATAGAAAGGTGGTTATCTTAGATCTCAAACTTCTGGAGAGTACATAATGACATAATAAATCTGCTAGATAACTTTAATGGATTTCTATATATTTTGATAATTATCATTTACCTAGATTCAGACCAATTTAGGAAAGTTTTCCTTTGGTATTTTGATTCGTTGACTTCCAATTTAGAGTTTTCACATCTTTGATATTTTACTTTGTCACTGATTTCTATTTTTTTTTTTTACTTGCATGAGAAAGTCTTCAAAGACAAAATTTCATGTTAATCATTTGAAATGACATAAGCTGCTCTTCTGGATTTCATAGTCTGGAATTCTGGGGTCTTGAAGATGATGAGGTAGATGTTGGTACTATGTCTGATGATGACAACACTGGAACAGCTCTTGGATTCCGCAACAAAACCCGCAAAAATTTTTCTCTACCGGATGGCATCAGTTTGGAGTCACAGTTTTCAGATGGCCTCAGTGAGTTTGAGATGCTAGCAAGAGCTGGTTAGTAGTTTGCTTTTACATTTGGAACACTGGTAGATGATGTAGTAATTGCATATATATTGTGTTATTTCAGTGCTTAGCTATGCAGGTAGAAAGTTTGTTTGATGAAAGAAATAGCCTTAATAATGTATGGCATCTTATCCTGGAAGTGTCAGTAAGAAGGATAGAATTATTTGCTCTGAGAATTCATACCATTCCTGCTGACTGAAAGAAAATGTTTGCTGGTATGTATGTTTATATCAATATATATTTGTTTTAATTTAACCAAATGAACTTGTTTTAACAAAAACGGCCAACTACCTTTTTTGCCAGAAAACAATGTCATGCTAGCAGAATACTGGTTTGAAGTTTGAGCATTGAAATTTATGTCTCAATACTTTAAGGGGGGGGGGGGGTCCTGAAAATAAGGTTTTGGGACTAAAATATCAAAAATGGGGTTTTCCTGTTTTTACACAACTCTTCTCATACTAGAAAAATAATGGATAGGGCCAGAAACATATGCTTTGTGCCCCAAAACGGAACCAACACCACCCCAATAAGTGACTGTATAGAGAGATTATGAAAATTCAATTTCGATTTTCTCTTTATGTATGCTTTCTTTACTTTTTTCCGTGTTTTTTTTTTTTTTATTTCTCAACCAATTGCTTTCAAATTTGGAATATACATTCTCCATAGCATTTGTTTTGATAAAATGCATCGCTTTTTCTCAATTTCTTTTCCGTTTCAGAAGGAAAATAGGATATCTGGTGGAAAATTGCGAAAAATGTGCATCGGTCCATATATATATATTTCAAAAATGTATACAAAAAATATTCTATGACATATAAACAAAAAACAAATGCATTTTTTCTTTCACATAGGATCATATTATTTATGTGCAAAATTTCACACAATCCCATTCAATACTCTAGGAGCCTTAGGCTTTGGAAAATACCCAATTTTCAAAACACAAAATCCAATATGGTGGCGCTGTCATGGCAACCGGATGATAAACAAAAATTTTTCCACCCATTTCTTCTAATTTGGACATGCTGAATCTGACTTTGAACCTTAACAATCCCCAGTCCAAGCATTAGAAAAATCACTTTCAGGGCCCGCTCCCACCTTAGTATAACTATGGATTGTGTTTGTGTGTGATTGGTTATTATTTTCTTCCTTCTCTGCAGTGTGGCCAGAAGAGAAGTACATTGTAGAATATTCCCTGGAATATGGTTTGCTGAGGCTTTTGCCAAAGACACGCAAGAAACTCAACATCACAGTGATGCTGGTCACATTAGGTATCCATAATAAATGATTTCTTCTTCGCGGAGTTGAAAAAAATGTCAGAGAAACTTTCTAAGATTTTCAGCTAATAGTAGTTTCTGTTTATATTTTTACTGGCTCTCTTTTTCTTCTTACTTTTTTTTTTTTTTTTAATTATTGAAAATTTAGCTACAAATTTTGATTCAAAATCAGATGAATGTGGTTGATGAAAGGTGCATCACTATTTAGATACAAGTGGATCAGCTTTCCTTATCTCAAAAAATAGTAGAAAATGTTCATTGTATTGGCCATCTATCTGAACCTCCCTTGATATAATTTTGACTTTTCCAACATGTTTGTTAGGAAAATTTAACATTAAATTTTTAAAAAAATATTTTTACAGATCCAGATAAGGAAGCTTGTTTTGGTGATGGTTTCAGTCGGTTCTTGCTAGATGAATTTCTTGGGTATGATGACATCTTGATGTCCAGTATTAAGAAATTGGCAGAGAAGGAAAATAACAAAGGTAAATATTTAGTCTTATTTGAGGCAGTCTTTATATGCTTAATGATGACAGGAAAGTTCCTGAACATAAGTAGTGTGGTGTGTTGTATGCTTTACTCGGGAAGAGGTGGATCATTTTGCACTGCTTGGTCCCCAGAGGCAGATTTTCTTGAGAGATCATAAATTATAAGGTAGGTTAGGAGAAATAGCCATAACTTTCTTGTCATTGAAGATACAGACATAAACCATGCACCATTGAAGTAGAAATTGAATGGAGAAAAACTAGAAACAAAAATTTTGTATTGTGCTTTTGATTAAATTTTATTTGTTTGTCCATCACTATGTATGTCAGTCCCAAGATGTTGATGTCAAGGCCTTCTTCTTATGGTGGATTTCAAAGCATCCAGGGACACAGTATCATGTTTTTTCCATAGGGTGAAATAGTAACAGTGTCATCTGTACTCAAATACTTTGTGGTATCATGTTTCTGAACTACTCTTGTGGTCTTGATGAGTGGTAGGAACCTCCTCATTTCATCCTGAAACACGAATACTCAACCATTTCGTACACCACATTTGCTTCGCTCAGTGCATAAAGATTAGTCTGCTCAACCCATTTTGCATACACAAACAGTTTAAAGAAGTCAATGGGCTGGGGATTATCAGGAAGATCCGCAAGCAAAGGGGGTTCAACAAGTGGTGGAGAAGTTTCCCAGCCCATCATTTCTGTAGGTCTAGATCTCGACCTAGATTGATCTCTCAGTCAGTAGGAGCTTGTACCAGTGGCTGAACATCTGTTCCTTTTTCCCTAAATATTCTCTCTAAGCAGCAAAATAATCTCATTCTCCTCACTGTCATCTTCATTTTGACAACATTCATCAAAAAGTAAGTACATTCATCAAATGTAAGTCCACATTTGCAGCCATTTTCAGTCAGCTGTTGCCAAAGTAAACAGTTGTAACAACTTCCATTTTGTCCTCTCCCATTGGATTGGAATTATCATTTGGTGTGGGGTTTACTGTAGAAATCTCCTCTGAGAAGAGTTGAACCAGAAGTGTCAGTAGGTTGCTGTACACAATATCTGGTATTTAGTATGCTGTGTATATGATCACAACTATAGACCGATAACCTCTGAGGGACAGCTAGGCCATCGCAATTTTTGTTGCAGTTATCTCTGGAAAGGTTAAATTTAGAGCCAGCAATTTGGCTGTTTCAGACACAATGCAATTATTTTGAAACATTTCAGGATATCTACGCAATGTAGTGACTGGAGAGCACTTTCGTTTCATCAGCATGTGGATGGCACGGAGCTCTTATCTTGCTGCTGCTTTCATAATGCTAATTTTTGTAAGTACCATTCATCTGTAGTGGGAGAGAGATTAAAAAAGAACTGGCAAACGTGCCGACAAGGCTAAAAAAATATTGACATATTTTCTGAACATGTTTGCTTATTTTTTACTGAAAATATCAAACTATAACATGCATCTGTATCAGTTTTCTGTTTAATTTTTTTTTTTTTTTTCACATTTTGATTAATTGATTAAGAATTATTAGTAAGTCTTTGTTAGATTTAAGGGTTTTTTTTTTTCAATGAAAAGAATTGTTATTACAGTTATTATTATTTTTTACTTCCCTTCGATTTCAGTAATCAGTTTGATACAGTTTTTGTGATACACAGTGAAGAAATATATGGTAAGAAATGTTTAGAAAACATTAAGGCTTCAGATGGATACAGTTGTAAGCATACTTGCAACTTCCTCAGAATATTTTTATTTAGAAAATGCTGCAGTAGTGTGGTCATCTTCCTCAAACCATATTTTCCAGACTGTTTCTGTTTCAACTCTCTTGAGGTACTCCCATCACCAGATCTTTGTCTTCATCAGTAAGTAGAAAACATTGGTTTCAGATCAGATTGTCATTGAAAACTGATCAGTTTAACAAATGACTATGATAGCCACAGCATCACTAACAACCAAGTCAGCCCAGAACCCATCACTGTTCTTACTTTGAAAATGGAAAGATTTTTTTTTTCCACAAAATATAACAACTTGACTCAGATGTATTAGCTCATAAATGAGGAGTCTTTGTGTCACTCATGAAATGTTATGGCACAGTTGTTGTTGTCGTTATTTTTCTGTGCAATTGAACCATTCAAATTTGTACAGTTTTATGAATTCTTACTCACTAGCAGATTTAATTATGTCTTTATTTTTTTTTTAATCAAGATTGATAATGGCATCAGTCAGACTTATGTCAAAATGCAAGCAATGTCTGATGGCATTTCTGAGTATGAGCGGTATCAGACAATGTCATTTAGGAAATAAGATTGTCAACAGAATTGCGTTTTATCTCAGTAAGTAAATTTCAGGGATGTAAACAATTTTTTTCTCCATATCTCAAAAGTGCTGAGATTGACTTCTTAAAGTAAATGTTATTGTCCAGTATAGTGATCCAGTATAGTGACAATATGCTTGAGAAATGAGCAGAGTGCAACTGCTGTGAACCAATTTTTTCCTTGTGTACCTTTTTTTCTTCTCCTCAGTGGACTTGCTGCAGATGTTTGATATGAATGTAGCCATAGCATTCCCTGCAGCTCCTCTTCTAACTGTCATATTAGCACTTGTGGGTGAGTAGCTTTTCATTAAATACTAATTTATTGCTGTTATTTCTGCATGTTAGCCTAGTAACTTCATAGGTGTGTGCAGAGATAACCTACAGTTTGTTTAGTCGTGAATATCAGTGACACCTCATGTAGACATTCTTCTCCCATTTTTTTGTTTGTTTTTTGTTCCAGTTAAGATGAGCATGAGTTTTAAAACAAAACAAACAAGAAAAACAGAAATTCAGTAATGTCTAATATAGCCCCCACTCAACCCCACCCCACAAATAGAAGCAGGCAAAATTGTTATTTAATTTTTATTTTTAAAGCGTAAGTCTGTAATTTTGTCACTTGTCTGAGTATTCTAATGGTGTTCAAAACTCTTAGAACTTTGTCATGAAATACCAGTATAAATGATCAAACTTAAAAATATTATGAAATTTATTTGTGATTTTGCAATATTTTACCATTCATATTTGTATCTTTTTTTTTTTTCAGGAGAAAGTGGGGAAATGTGTTACATTCTAAGATAGTGTTATGTGAAAGTGTGGTTCAGAAATTTCTTTAAACAATTGAGAAATATGGCATAAGATTTTTGTAGTCTTTTTTTTGTTCTTGTATTATGTGATTTTTTGGTTATGTATTTATTCCTCTTTTTCCCTCTAAGGTATGGAAGCTATCATGTCCGAGTTCTTTAATGACACCACCACAGCTTTCTACATCATTCTGATAGTTTGGATAGCAGACCAGTATGATGCTATTTGCTGTCACACCAATATAAGCAAAAGGATTTGGTTGCGGTATGGTCATCATTGATGAAGTTTTGTTTTTCAACATATTTTGGAGTTTATGATTTTAGGACTATTTTATTGGAAGTCCATAAATATAAGATTAGGAACATAGCATGAATAAAATGACTACAGAAGCAATACAAGTGTAGGTTAGGAAAATGCCAATCACATTGTCTAGAATTATTTATAAAGGTGGATAAGAGCAAGGATCATTGGAAGACTACATGTAGGTTTTTTTTAAAGAAAAGATCACTATAGCATATTTGTATATGGCAGGGATGTCAAATTTCCAGCTTCAGTCAGAATTCCGACCTTTTGGTCATCGCTGACTTTCCTACTTTTGGCTGGTCAACTGCTAGCTTTAAGTGAATCCATTAGACAATTGCGGTTTTAAAATAATTTGCGAAACCAATTTCGCACAGTGACATTGAAACCGAAAATTCAAAAGAGTTATCTTCATACCTTGGATGATAGTCGGGCTGTTATTCAGCGGTTGTTTGAAGATTGAGATCGCAGTTTGTAGCTGCATCACACTTGACAACATGTGGTTGGATGGTCACATGCGAGTTGTTGATGGAAAATCAGCACATCAGAGTACTTACCAGAAGAAATAATGTGCCCGTTATCTTAGAAAGACTAGTGTAAGAAGGCAGCTGATCTAGGAAATAGATCTAATCTAATTACACTTGATGATTATGACTGTTTGGGCTGTGGGATCTTTTTTGTGAAAACAGTGTTTGACATCCCTGATATGAATGCAAGGAAGATACTTCTTATGGATGGATCTTGGAAATATTAGATCAGATAAATTCATAGTGTATAATTTGGTTGGATGAAGGTATGACTGCACAGTGGCTTTGTTTGCTTAGGTCAGGTCAACATTATTGAATATGGTACAAATGTTGCTGTTAAAATAACGTAATTCAACCATTGCTTTGGAATGGAACTATGACAGTTTTGTATTGAATGGCTTTTTTCGTAGATAAGAGTGAGCGAAACAAGGTTATAGGACTATAATCAATTAGAAGCCAGAGCTTTTTGTTGATGTTTGAATTTTCCAGTGTGCTTGCATCTTGATGACTAAGGAATGAACTTGTGTTAGATATATAAATAGAGTGTGGTTTGCACCGCTACTTGGCCTTATAAAAATGTCATCTTTTAGAGTGGTTCTTGTACTAAGAGCCAGGTGTTTAAAGGGGAGTGCTAGTCCTGAAACTAAGGTTTTGGGACAAAAATATCAAAAATGGGTCTTTACACACTTTGAACTCTTCTCATACTAGAAAAGCAACAAGTGGAGCAGAAATGTGTGCTTTATGCCCCAAAATAGCACCAACACGGGACCACTAAATGCCTGTACAGAGAGATTATGAAAATTCAATTGCGATATTCTCAATATGTATAATTTCTTCACTTTTTTCACTAAAGCTTTTTTATTTCAAAACCAATTGCCTTCATATTAGGAATATACATCCTCCATAGCATGTGTTTTAATAAAATGCATTGCCTTTTCTGAATTTCATTTCCATTTTTGAGGGAAAATTGGATATTTGGTGGAAAATTACAAAAAAATTTACCTCTGTCAATATACATATTTCAGTAATTTATGAAAAAAATATTTTATGGTATATAAGCAAACAACAAATGCATTTTGTCTTTTACATAGGGCTATATTAATCATATGCAAAATTTCACACTATTACATTGTATACTCTAGGAGCCTCAGGCTTTTGCAAATAGCTAATTTTCAAAACCCAGAATCCAATATGGCTGTGTTGTCATGGCAACCGGATGCAAAACAATTTTTTCAACACATGTTTTCATATTTGGAGATGCTGAATTTGAATTTGAAACATAAAAAAATCCATAGTTCAAGCATTCAAAAAATCCCTTTGTAGCACCCCAAAAGCATGACACTATCACAAGGAACTAAAAATTAGCAGAAGAAAACTGTTTTGCTGTTCTTGCCCTTTTAAAAAGTGAAGGGCAAGCATGATTTTCACAGTACAATAGATTAGCTTTATTCAGTTCATGAAAAAAGTTAATTGTTGCAGTTAATGGAGTTGATAATAAAATATTCATCCATTTTAATTTCTTTTTTTTTTTTTTTTTCAGATTTTTTTACTTGTACCATTTTGCCTTCTATGCTTATCACTATCGTTTCAATGGTCAGTACAGTCCATTGGCCCTCTTCACATCATGGCTGTTTATACAGGTAAATGACCTTCAAAAGCAAAGATGTTCTGATTGAGACTACAGCTACAACACAAGATGAAATCAGGGATATGAATGAATACAGACAAGTTACATGGGATCAGAGATAAGACATTTTACATAAAGAGGATTGGAGAAATAAGACTGGAAACTGAGATTGGTGTTGGTCTCATTTTCACACACCTTGATTGCATTAGCAATTTTTATTTTTTTAAATTTTTTTTTATAGGTATTAAGAGAAGATAAAAGGTAATCTGAGATTGGCTAAAGAACTGAATCATTGATTTTAACCTGAAAGATAAATTGAAGACTACATATTGTGGAAATATCCTTATGGTTTCAAAGAATGTCGATTATTGTAGCAGAAGTGTGTGGGCTTCTCAAAGGTTAATAGGTCATTTATATTTCTGAACGCATTTATATAGTAATATGTATGCATTTTTTAAAAAATTTCTTTCAGCACTCCATGATCTATTTCTTCCATCACTATGAACTGCCGGCTATTTTACAGCAAGTTCGTATTCAGGAACTGCTGGCCAACCCGGCACCTCCTGGTGCTGAAGGAGAAGACCAGCAACAGCCTAACAATCCAGAGGATGAAGGAACTCCCGTGGATCCGAGGGATGATGGTGCTGGTAACAATGATGGTAGCAGTAGTGCAGGAGGCAGCGCAGCTGGTGGTAATGGAACCTCGACAAATTCTAGAAGTGATGGAGTGGAGGAGCCTGCTGGTGCAACAGGAGGAGGTGGAGTGGGAAGAGAGAGAGGTGGAAATCTGAGTGACAACAATAGAGGAATGGCAGAGGCGGGCCCAGGGGCAGCACCTCACCAGGTTCTAAGGCTAGATAATGTTCGTTTGAACCCCCATGATGGAGCAGGTCTCACAGATCTCTTTAATATTTTACGAGGATCTCGCTTCTTGCGGAACTATATCAACCGGCAGCCGGGAGGCACAGGGCAGGCTGGGGATGGAGCGCAACCAGCCAATCAGACCGTAGGCAGTAATCATGGCAGTTATGAAATTGAGCGTGTCACAGTGTATACTCAGAGTAATATTTATAGGCTCTTCCACCGCCTGAGAAATAATCGGAGGAGACCAGCAGTTGAACCTAATATTAGTCCTCAATCCACATTAAGTGCCACGCCTGGCAACAGTGATTCTGTTGCTAACTCTACCAATAATTCCATGGATGGCCCAATGCTCTCAGACCTATCAACCTCATCAAATGGGTCTCCTGAGAATGCTAGAAATGATCCATTGGATGTACAGCCAACCCGGGATAATTCTGTAAATGGGAGTAATACAGGAAATCATTGCCTTGGTGTGGTGCAGGGCAAAACATATTTTTCTGATTCAAAAGAAGAACTGAAATCTGTGTTGCCAACTGATGGTAGCTCTGCTGATCCAGGAGAAATGGGTAGCAGACAAGGTTGTGATGCAGGGTTGTTGAAATTTCCCTGCTCAAAAGCAAAAGAAATGATGAGTGGGGAGGAATTTAGCTCAACTACAGCTGAAGTCTTTCAAGATTCTAAATCTTCAGTAAACAATTTACTCACAACTCAGATTCCACCGGGGCTTCAGGATAAATACAGCCCTGACATTTCAGAGACTGCCAATCACACACAGTGTGAAAGTTCTACAGGCAAGGACAATGGTAGGAAAAGTTCAATTTGGCATCCATCAGAGGATGTGGTTCATCAACATTTGCAAAATTCCGAAGAGACACAGAATGGTCTTTCTCTGTTACACCCCTCAAACTCAGATGGCCCCTATAGACAGGCATCTTTGCTGTCCTCTGATTTTGAAACCACCAATGGTGAAGTGCCTTTTACTGTGAATGGAAAAAATCTGTCAAATTCTCAGGTGAACAAGGCTGAACTTTACCCTGCACAGAGTTTGAACACTGACAATGTTGTATTAAAATGTGATCAAGAACAACATGTGCCGTGTACCCCACTCACATCTGGGAAGCCTGGTGACATCATGGGTGATGGTACTGCTGTGTAATATAGATTAGTTCTGTGATGTTTTAATTTTTTTTCTGTCATCAGAAACGATGGAGGTTTGACAAGAAGCCCAGATTTTTTTCATTTTCTTGATTTTTGTGGCGATGGCTTTCTAATGAATGCAACTTTCAATGAATGAGCTATTGTAATCGATCTTTATTATGTGGAAGCTTAGCATTGGAGCATGCCTTTGAAACTGAACAGAGAATAATCAGACCGATTGTTTGAGAAATATTGGTCATAAGTATGGCATTTTAGTGAGGTCATGATTGAATATTAACTTTTAAGCAAAATTGGTTTTCATTTATTTATCTGTTTAAGTTTTTTTCTTAAGATCACCTGCTTGCTTGATGACTAGTAAATGAATCAACTGTTATTACCCATGTATTCTCAAAACCTGGTTGAAAAGAGGCTTTTATCAAGTTCAGAGTTGAGGTTAATGATTATTGTCAAGAATCTAAAAATGGCACAGACAATGCTGACAAAAAAATGTGTTTCGTGGGGTCGTGTAAAAATCTTCCTTAAATCTTCTGCTTTCTCCTCTAAACGGGGGGGGGTTAAAAGGAGAATTTTAAACAAATTAAGAATGGTGCTTGGGAAAAAAAAAATGTTACTAATGAATTTTGTTCTCTTGTTGTAGATGTTCAGTTTGTCCTGCATATCTATCAGAATGATTAGCCACTCACTTTCTTTCTCCATGGGGACAACAAGCTAATATGCTAGATTGTTGTTTCTTTTAGAATCTACCCAGGTATGCTGTATCGTTATGCAGGTAAATTTGGTGATGCGCAGGTCTAAGAAGTTTCACCTTTATTTTTATTTTGTAAAGCAATGTTCATTCAGAGTATTTCCTGAACTCAAAGGGATAGGGCACATGAAATTATCATTATTAATATTATGTCTACTACAATCTGTGGGGTGAATAATGTATCATTGTAGGTAAATCTGTATTATTATAGTAAAATAATGTGCTTCTCTCAGGTTGATAGGAAAAAGAAAAGCCGAGGATTTTGATGGTGGATTTTTGATGAGTTAGTAAATGTGCTTGGAAAATTAATTCATGATCAACATTTGTGTGTGCTATTTTCATGCAGATATCTGAAAAATGAAGTCAAGAATAAAAATAATTGTGATCATTGCAATGCCAAGTCACCTAAACACCAGTGTTTCGATAAACTAAAATGTTTGAAATTAGTGTTGTATCTAAATCATCTTAAATTTATTTGTGAATGAAACATGTATCATTTTGATGTCTCAGACAGTTTGTTTTCAAAGAGTGCCAAAATGGTGAAGGTATCATTATATGATTCACGGAAAACTTTTCCAAAATTTGTCAGCATAGAAATATAAATTCTGTTTGCTGTAGTCATTTTAAACCAGACAATGTGAGTGAAATATTGCCCTGTTGCCAGGTTTTTTTGTTGTTGTTTTTTTCTGGTCCCATGGGGGGGGGGGGAGGGGGGGGGGGTGTCTTCATTTCCTTTCACATGGTCGTTCTAGCAGTCTTATGAAAAAGCGTAGAAATTAGCTGAACAAGACAGGTGATTGTACATGTATATATTTGATATCATATAAAAATTTGTTTTAAAGCAGAGACATAAAGTAAGAATCTACTGGAGTGTTTGAGATGATTTTTTTTTATTTAACTTTTTGGAAGTTAGATGGATTGTGTTTTCAGAGAGTGTGAGGTCTTGCTTTTTTCAGTTGACTTATATGTCTCTTGGTCTGAAAATGTGTACTTGTGGACAGCTTCAGTACTGGTTTGATGATTCCTAGATGAGCCTAACTTCTTGGAAACTCTTTTCTATGATTTCAGAATACTATCTTAATGAAATCAGTACCATTTC
>JBCAUA010835739.1:0-13936 GCA_038406235.1 Peronia verruculata
TCTGTCTGTCTGTCTGTCTGTCTATCTATCTATCTATCTATCTATCTATCTATCTATCTATCTATCTATCTATCCACTCATTCATCCGTCCACATCCACCTATTCATTCATCAATCCATCCATCAATCTTCCACCCTTCCATTGTTCATCCATCAGCCCATCTGAATGTCAGCCTTTCTGTTTGTCTAAATGTCTGTTTGTTTGTCTGCCTGTTTGTCTGTCTGTCTGTCTGTCTGTCTGTCGTTTAATTATCTATTCGTCTATTTACCTTTCCATTTTCTCCTTCCGTTATGTGTTATTCCATTTTCTGTGCCGTTCTGAACGCTTTTTTTTTTTCTATTCACAATGTCAGATGCAGTGCACGGAGTGAGAACGACCGCTGCTATTGGCGGGCTTCTTGGGTTTCTCTCTGTCTTATGCGCATCTCTCATGCTCTTCAAAATCTCGAAAGGGAAGCCACTGAATCCAGCAGTTTGCATCTGTTTTTCGATTTCCAGTGTATTTGCTAGTGAGTATTCTAATGTATGTTATATCTACTTCCCTTATTATATATACTTAGAAAGGCGATTCTTGTGCTTTGTCTATCAAATCCTTTCATTATTTTTTTTCCCAGTAGCCACAATTGAGCATTATTTTAATTTTTTAGTACAGGTACATATATATTCAATACCCGTACTTGAATTTCTTTGTTTGTCTTATATTTATTGTGCATGTGTGTCCCCATGGCTAATCTAACCAAGAGAGATTTTTTTTTTTTTCGCTGAGAAAAATCACTTTTCTCAAAAGATACATTTCAATTCACAGCCCAGACCCAATCATCCGTGAGGGAATTTTTCAGACTGGTAAAATCCACTGCTTGCATTAAGACGGTTGTTAGCTATACCTACAGATATTAACATTTATATCAATGAAAATGATTATCAAATAGTAGCACCTACAAGGTGAAAATAGTTGAAACAATACAGGAATCAGTTTACAAACAACCTTGGGCTGACCCCAAACATATTGAGAAATATTGCAATATAACTACACCAACATCACCAGTTATTTCTTGGATTTTTTTTTTTTTTTATTTTGGAGCTAGAATGTTTCTTTCTTTTTTGTTTGTTTGTTTGTTTGAAAATTCATTTTGTTGTTCACTTGTTTCCTTTTGTTTCTGACAGTTCCATCAATTTTTGTGTTTTTATTTAAAGATATTGTTTTTGCAAATGTTTATACAGTGAATTATGAACAGTTAGTTATAAGTGAAGAATTTGTGCATGTGCATTTGAACATGCTCGGGGGATGCAGTGGCTCAATGGGTTTGGCAACTGCTCATGGAGCGGGTGGGATCGACTCGCGGTTTCTGCATTGGGGGATAACAGGACACGAAGATCGAAAACCTGCATTTTTTTCAGTGACTCAATGGTCCCTGGCTTCCTGTGGGTAGGGAAGTCTGATGTCTAGCCTTCTCTGATAAGGGTGAATATGTTTCGGAGGTCCCTTGGCAGTTGAAAATCGATGGAAGAGTTGACCTGATTGCCGCTGTGGGGCAAAATTTCCAAATTCCAAATTTCTACCCACAAAAATTCTCAGCAAAATTTGACATCTTCTAAAAGCCGAGATAATCCTATCTCTTAGGATTGAAAGGCTTAAGAAAAACAACAATTGAACATGCTCTATGTATAGGAAAGGTGGTGAAAAGATTTCATGGATAATTTTGCCATCAATCAGATCTCACTTTCCTCAGAGATTTGATCCTTACAAAGGTATTGCAACAAAACATTCCCCTAGAGGATTAGAAATATGCAGGACTAATGCAGTATGCACACTTTATGTACATATTTTAAATATTTGTAATACTATTGCTCATTTCTATGTATCATCACAGATGTTTGTATGTCCTTGTCGGCTGGTCTGTATGGAGGACTGGTAAAGAAAGAATACAACATGAACTTTGATTTTGGCCATTCTTTCTACCTGGCTATTGTGGCTGCCGTTTTCTTCGCAGTCAGTGGCTGGCTCATCAGATTGGGCTCAAAGGATGTCCTTGGAAACCATACTGTAAGATGACCCTTTTCATTTATCTAAGTCAAGTTTTTATTTATACATGAATACCTTTTTACAGTCTACTAATTCATTTACTCCCCCAGAAGATTGAAATAAGCCAGGTTCCTCAAGCCAGATGTTAAGGATCATATCAAATGGAAATGGCAAATAAGACAGTTTCAAACAAACTTAGCATAAAATTCAAATAGACCGTTAGCCCAACCCAGAATCACTTACTCTAACCAGAATACAAGCTGAGATGGGTCTCAAACGCCATCCAATTGACAATGGCACATAATACTTTTGGACTTTCAGAGACACCCCTGCTAAAAACTCCCATATCATTCTCTCAAAGACTATACTTTTGAAGTAAAACCATGTCTTGCTGCTAGTCGGAATAAATTGCAAGTTGCTAGACTTAATTTCATGTTAATGTTTTTATACTGCAGAAATTGATAGAATATGCAGCTCTGAATAAACAAATTTTGATCTCATGGAGAGATCATCAAGACTTATGAAGCTTAGGCCGAATATCAAACCTTTTCTGTTTGCTTAGCCAGATTGTGAGAGAAAATTCCTCACCTTTGTGTATACTTTAGTATTAAGGATCATTCTATTCAGTGTTGTATTTCAAATATACTGTTTATTCAAAGTCAGGAGCAAAATTCAGAAACGTTTGAATAATGTATTTACCTTTTTAATGCCTGGATTAGCGGCTCTTATTTTTTCTTATAATCAAAAAAGAAAGAACAAAAAATAAATAAATAAATGAATAGATAAAATGATTTTAAGACATTAAAAAAGAAAAAAAAAATCGGTACAATCAGTGGATACTGTGACTGAAAAATAGATTTTCATCTTTATTTATTGCTCCTTCATCAATCTAAGATTCTTGGGAGTATTTTTCAGTGTCATAAAAACTTGTTTTACGTCACATGTATATCATTAGAAAAGCAAAGATTGTCTTCACTGAAACTGGCCTTTATCAGTTAGAGCAATTACAACTTCCTCTTGACACCTTTTTTCACAAAGATGGCTGATCACAGTGTATTGTCAATCTTGCAGGTGGTCACATCTTGCCTTGTGTCCATTTTCTTTTATTATTGTCATGTCTAACTTTCAAAACATCATTATATTAGACTTTTCAAGACCTGTTGCCTGGCCTATTGTTACATTTTTTGTAGCAATTTATTAACTCTGAATTCTTTCAAATATAAAGAGCCCAGATTTTATGTGACCTTTTTAATTTTTTTTTTCTTCATTTTTGGGCCACTCTTTTTCTTTTCTTTGAGGTATCTCATGTAATTAGGAAAAGAAAATCAATTGGCTGACTGAACAAAAACAATTTAAAAAAAAAAGAATGATGTAGTTGAAAAAGAAACATGCAAAGACATAATTGATTAAAACTTACTTTTCTTATCTTCAGTGTGGACGTTCACAGCCTAGGCAGGAGGTACCCCTCAGTTCACATCCACCTGGACAAATAGTGCCTCCCCCCGGCTCCTACCCAGCAGGATACCCGCAACCCTACAGCTATGGACAGCCACAGCAAAACCCTAACCACCTGCCGGCCTTGGCCTATCCACCCCAGGCACCTCCGTACAACTACGGTTACAATCAACCTCAAGGGAATTCACCATATATGTACAGTACAACTGGCAATCAACCACAGTTCAATACTCAATATGGAATGGACAATCAGAAGTCATAAACAAAGAACAAAAATCAATCTCCATGCACAAAAAGACAGAAAATAAATAAATAAGTAAATAAATATGCACATACCAAAAAAAAAAATAATAATAATAACAGATGCATTTATGACTTTAGAAAAAAAAAGAATAAACAAATAGTACAAATGAAAAACAAATAAGTAAGGAAATAAGCTAGTGAGTAAATAAATAAATAAATCATAAACAAACAACCAGATCAATAAATAAACAAATACATGTAAGCAGTAAATAATAGAGAAAGGAATATGTAAATAAATATTATACAGCATAAATAAATAGATAACTAGATAAATAAATAAATAAGATAGTGACTCTAGCGTAGCCTGTAGACGTACTACTCCTGCTACAAATTAGGTGTATATTTATGCTCTGGCCCTATTCTTGGGCCAATAAAACTATTTTGGGCTCTAGAAAAAGGTCTTCTGGGAAGTATGTATTAAAAACAGCTGTGTGATGCAACAAATGTTGCTTTCTGCTGGAGAAAAACTGAAAGGTTTCTGACAAAACATTCAAAATCGTACTTCAATTCAGCTTAATTCCGTTAGAATCTTTGATTTCCCATTTAACATGAATTCCCATTTTGCATTAACTTAATTTGAGTAGACTCATACAGTTTTGAACGGATAATGTTGTCCGATTAGTAACCTAATAATGTCATTTAGAATAGTAGGCAAAATTGATGTTTCTGTTTTTATTTCCTTTGAATAAGATAGGGATCTGAGATCAGTGTTTAATTAAATGCAACTTGAATCCATTAATTTAATGTCAATCACTTGTCAAAATGGTTTTCATTCGCTTCAAAAAAAAAAGATAATCAAATTAATGTTTCTTGTCATCCATAATTGCAAAAGCTTTTACAGCATGTGATTTGGAAATGATGTTCACAGTCACATGGATCAGATGAGGTCGAGGAAAATTAGTCACCCGATAACAAGGGGATAGCAAAGTATAGACACTTTTAAAATGATGTAGAAACTATGCTGTGTTTTTATATCATGACCAAATATGCACAAATTCCTACAGAGCCACATCATTTCATTAGAAACCTATACATACATGTACATATTATTATAATATAATGTTTTATCAGTGACCAAGCATTTATCTTCCACACCAGAGGAAACAGTTGGAATGTTGTAGCATTGGATCTATCAAACCACTTTTGAGTTTTAGTTGTGGAAACAGTACAGCCACTTTTAACTCTTCATGGAGGGCAAAAGTTGTGAATTCCATTTTTGATGACATATGTGAGTGACATTATCATCAGTTCCATGAACAATTCTCTTCATTGCAGATATGGTTGGTGAAGTATGACATTTTCAGCTGTTTGATGTTTTAAAGCATTGTGATATCAGTTGCTAGGTGTCACCTACTGTAGCCTACTCGAGGGCTGGCCATGTTTGCTTATACAAAACCAACAACATACTTTCCAATAGAGTGAAAGATCTAATCACCTCTAAATCGCTATACAACTGTACTTTTTTAAACAATACACAAGTAGTTTATCTTGAGGAACATTACAATAAGAGATGATAGTTCCATCATGTCTGAAATAAAGTATGCATTACAGCTGGTTTCTCATCACAGTGAGTTAATACTGTGCTGAAACTTCTCCAAAAATGATTTTATTTGTTTTTTGAGGCATAGGCATATTCAGTGCAGATTGTTTGTGTTGTTGTTGTTATTTTCTCGCTATTGTATTAAACTTGTAAATTAAAAGAAATTTCATTGGTTGTTTAGGTTTTTTTTTTTTTTTTTACATCTCAATATAACAGCATGTCTTGTTTTTCTCCTTTGCAATGACAAAGGGTAAAGGGGAAAGTGGGGAATGGAGGGGAGAGTAACAGGAGCAGGGAAATAAAAGAAGAACGAAGGGGAATATGAGGAGCGAAAATGCAGGAAGGATTACAAAGAAATTAAATCTCAGGCAATGGCTGAGATCCACTGTAAAACAAATGGGCTTTAAGCTTTGAATGGTCTCTGAAGTGCCACTTTAGACTTTAGTTGCTTTTATCAGTGTCCGGCTTGCCAAGGAGACCATATAACTGGACTAGCTTCGTGACTCTAAAATTTAGGCCAGCCTCTGCTCTCGAAGTGACTTTTTTTTTGTTTTTGCAAAAGCATTACATAAACTTTGTGAAATGTGCAGTGGCATTGGGTTAAGCGTTTGCTTCTTGGTGAAAAACGTACGTCGCGGATTCGAAATTCGAATTCTATCGGGTGACGGAAACAATTAAAGATTAGACCCTGCAACAGCAACCCAACAGTTCCCTGGCTTTTCGGGTAAAGAGACCTACTCTCTTGGAATAAGGGGAAATATATTTCTGAAGTCCCATGTCCCGTACAGAGTTCAAAATCGGTTAACGAGTAGGGGAAGGGCTGCTGTCCGGGCAAATTTTCATGTTCCAAATTTCTACTCACAAAAATGTTTCGCCTGTAACTGAGCACAAGACATCCTACCCTTTTAAGATGGAAAGGCTACATGCGTAAAGAGAAATACAACAGACAAATCAAAAATTTATATCTTATGTACCGAAGCCATCTTTACAACATGAAACCGTTTCAAGTAATTGTGTCGGTCAAGAGAAACGGAGTTACTGAATTCTCTCTCTTTTTTTTTAACATGGTATATTCAGGCGATTATTTCTTAGAATTTTTCTCATAACGTTGCCTGAAATCCCGACTTTTATTGTCACCCATGCATTGTTATATTAGGGATATCTGTGTCATTCTTGCACAGAAAAACATCGCATGCCTGTCAAAGGCTCTATATATGTGATCCACCTGAGCTTTGAAGTTTTTTTTTTTTTTTCCTGTCACGTAATCCCTGAGAATAAAGTTTACTTTTTCACAGTATTTGTGTGAGTAGTTATTCTTATGCTTCAGGAGAAAGTGTTGTTATTCTGGCAATGGGGAAGGGAAGAAAGAGTGAAGAAGAAAATTCATTCAAAAGACAAATGACAACAATTCAGGGTTTATTTTCTACATAACGAGAAAGTCTCTCAGGAAACAAATGACAGTACCCTAGTGTTCTGTTCCACAACAAAAGACGACAATCCAGGGTTATTTTCCACGCGAGTAAAAATGCTTAGGAATCAATTAATGAGAGAAACCTGGCTTTGTTTGTTTGTTTGTTTGTTTTCAAGTCGCTCTCCATCTTCTTTGCAGTGTCCCCGCCCAGAGGATGCGATGATCAACATGAATAAACTGTCATTGTTTCTAAGCTTGCATATAGTTATGTACTTTCATTTTTCTTTATTCTGTCATTCTTAATAGCATTTTCTATTCTTTTCTATTAAATTCTCTCTTTCTGTTTTTCAGCCTTTGACTTTGAGTGAAATCATTCTTCCCACTCATTTTTTTATAATGTTCTCCTTGATAATATCGTGCTAACGCGAAAATGTAGCTAACGTTACCTTTAGATCTTTGCTCTGATCTCCATCTGCTCAAAGTGTCGTCTTATCTTTTAACAGAAGGAAGGAAGCTGCTAACAAACCGCCCGAGAGAATCCATGATAACATTTTGGATGACAGACTTGTGACAGAGAGAAGAACAGATAATTTCCATGACAAGATGCCCGTGGAAGATACAGGACAACAATGGTGGATGTACCCGTATGGATATAGAGAGAAACAAAAGCATTTTCTGCTTGTTTTTTCAATCAGCCCAAATACTCCCCTTTGCTGATATTCTTAAGTACATAGGCTAATATCGGGTGAGGGGTCAAGTCCTGTTAGTAAATTCTGACTATCTGGTCCAGTTCCGTCTTGGTTACAAAAGTAGGCTTACCGCTCGGCCTTTGGAGATAAACAAGACTGCAAGCAATGAAGAGAAAGACAGGCGAACGATTACTAATCGTGGCACTAGGAAGAGATGTCTATAGAACTAAGCAAGGCGGCAGCCATGTCGTTACACGGCATGGCTAGTGGGCAGAACTTGGGTTACTGGATGCGTTGGATTCGATCTCATGATGACGACTAGGAGAAAACCAAGAAACGCATAATGACGATTAAGTGAGAACCAAACTATTTATATTTAATAGAAAATTCTTTTCTACTCTATCTGAGCTATTCCTAAAACGATAAAGTTGTAGCCTACTAATTGTAGTTGTAGGGATTGCAGTGACGTAAGTGCGCACTTTTGCAACCTGCCTTATTTTGAAATGGTAGGCCTATATCTATAAAGCATTACATATTTATATAAATGTAATATTTATGCTCTTAATCTATCACTATGATTATTTAAATAGCGTATATTTCATGTTATTTTTAAGGAAAGAAAACAAAGTATTATCATTGATATACAATTTGTTGAAGTCCGTCATTGTTCCCTTACTCTAAACCAATCATAGTGACAGTTCTGCACTGAAAAAAAAAAAAAGAGAGAGAGAGAGGGAGAGAGAGAGAGAGATACATAGCGGGAAAACCTTTCTATGCATATAACTTGCCATCCTCTCTTCTTTCTGTTCATCTGTCTCTAGTCTTTTCTAGTAGTGATTAGAATTATGGTTAAAAAAAATAATAATAATGGTAATAGCAAAACGCAGCAACTGGGCTTACACAAAAATAACAATGAAAAACAGCAACCACAACAACAACAACAACAGATATACAAGACTGCGAAAAAACGCTGGATACTCAGAGCACCAAATTATATCTATCCATGCTTTCTTTCTTTCTTTCTTTCTTTCTTTCTTCTTTCTTTCTTTCTCCTCCCTCTGTGTGTGTGTGTTTGTGTGTGTGTTCCAGTATGTGTTATCTAATACATTGGATATGCCTATAATAGGCCTATACAGGTATAGAATCCCTTTTCGTCCAAAAGACATGGAGATGTCAAAGTATTGCAGTAATGATAATAAAACTCGGTATGTATGATAATAAAAGGCATGAATAAAATATAAATAGTTATATAATATTCGGCAACTCCGTATTTATAATAATAATAATAAATTGGTGAAGGGGGAGGCAGGGGCTATCGGTTCTAAAGACTCAAAAGGCTATCGACAGTTCTGAATGCTGTAGATATACTGTTAAATAGGCCTACATGTTATAAGCTCTTTGTTTATCATATTATCCGATATCAAAAAGGCACGTTATATAGGGAAGACAACAGATAGGATTAACACACATTTTGCAATTCTAGGACTTCATGAGTGAAAATAACGGACATATTTTTTACCGTATCACATTCTATTTTTTCCCCCTTTAGTTCTATTTTTTTTTAAAGGAAAATCCCAAATTAAATGTTTCCTGGTTCTCTTGTAATTGTCAGTACGAGGTTAAAGTGTCTGCCCACCACCATGTGACTGCCACCACCACACTACAAGGAGCACGCGTCTAATGTGACCTCATTGTGCTGCACTATACGCATCTTAATACAGTTTTCCTCCTCTGGATATACACTGTACAAGGTTTTCAAGATTTAAGAAGAATAACAACAACAATTGCGACAAGAACTCATTTTAGGAACCTCTATTTTCATAATGCTGTTCTGAGAGTGTATTGTCCTACACATTTCATAAATCTCACAAATCATCATCTTTAATGGACCAAGGAATGTGCAATTCTTGAACTTAGTCTTCTTTCCATTTCCATTGACTGTAAATCTAAACTAATGACTGAAAGACGAAGTTTGAACATGAAAAACTAAATGACAGCGTATGTGATTTTAGGGTCCTTGGTGCATTATGTTATTAAAGGCAGAATTGCTGTTGGATGTGTGTTTCTGGTGCGTTTGTGTCAGCCAGTTCTTGAATGTGACGTGTACATGAAACTAAACACATATTATAAAAATACAAGAGAACTGTCAGACCGGCAACTAGCAAAACAATTCAAGAAAAATAAATAACATAGAAATTTATAAACAACTTGATTGTGATGATCACATTTGCCAAATTTTCAAGCCTGCTTGGCTCTCCGTCAGGGCAATTATGACAAAACTAAACTCATTTACACCTCCGAGATACGCCTCTGTCCAAGGCTGGGACAGCGATTACAAAGGAGTACTGGTCCAACGGTATCTACAGACTGGTTTAAAAAGCTCCATTAGAAAGCGCGGCCAAAGACGGTCTAATTTTGAGGCATTGTTCGCTTTCCACAATGTCCACTACTAATCACTTTGGTTTGTGTTTGACCCTTGCTGTGCTTGGACAGATCCTAGCAGCAGGTAGGCAGTGTATGCTAAAATGAGTGAAATGTTACTATATTATATCTAAGCAAGGCTATAATCATAGACAGTGTATGGCATGCTGTTGTTTAAAATAATGTTCTGATATCTTATAGGCCTAACGAAAAAAATACAACAAACAAACAAGCAACAACAACAACAACAACAAAACACCAAAAACAAAACTTTACATCGTAGCATTATTATCGCACCTTTTATTTCCTAACTAGTATTTCGAAGATAATGTGATTGTGTATTAATATCTGTGCAGCGATTTTTTAATTTTTTTTTTTTTATGACGTAAAATACGCATAATTGAAAATGAAGCTGTGGTTTCACGTTCTAAGTTTTCTGATGTCTCTAGCATATTCATCCTCGCAGTTTGATAGCTAGTAATCCGTGAAAATTTTGTATATATGTTAGATAGTCCTATAAAATCGATGCTGACCTGTGGCGACTGAATATACATAAATGGTTCAACTTAGTCTTTTGCTTCCTGGTCAGTTTATTCTTTTCTTTATTAGTACTGCTATTTATCCCTTCGATTGTTGTGATTAGGGCAATGCGAAATAAAATACAGTAAAATAAGATGAGATTCTATTGTTGCCCACACTGGATCACCTGTTTCATAGTAAAATATCATTGAATCATTCATGTAGCATTTATATGCAAACGATTTACCCCTGAAAACATCACCTCATCAAATACTGTAGGGGTGTCGCCTTACAAATGAAATAACTGGTCTTTTTAATATCATTAGCTGCTGTACTATCTTTAATTTATTTTTGTGTTGATAAATTTGTATAGCGTTTTTATTTAAGTTGTGAAAAGTGTGTGTGTGTGTGTGCGTGCGTGCGTGCGTGCGTGCGCGTGTGTGTGTGTGTGTGTGTGTCTGTGTGTATGTGTGTTCTTGAATAAAATATAATGAGTGACTATGAATGATGTGTCGTTATTTTTTTTATTTGTAACACAAGTAACATTGAAAAAGTAGTGCTATTGTAGCAGTTGTGCTGGCTATAGTAGCAGTATTGCTAGTTGCCTACTGATAGAAGTAGAGACAGGAGAAAGAAATGTACCGATAACGCAATCGTAGTGTAAGTAGAATCAAGGACATGTAAAAGAAAAAACGGTAGCCTTGAAACAGAGATAATTGTTGTTGTTATTGTTGTATCCGTAGAAGTGGCAGTATTGATAGTGGTGGTAGCAATTTATAGTAGAAGCACTATTAATATTGTTAGTTATCATTACTATAATCATTATTGTTCTACATCTCAGGATCAGCAGCGATCCACCTGGATGTAATGCCACACATAATAGACGTGGATCTGACCAAGGAGATGAATATGTCCTGTTCCTTAGACAATTCCACGTAAGGAAACGTTTATTTATCTGTTATAGTATACACGTTTTCTGGACCAACTTATGGCAATCTGGCATTTTCACTGTATTTTGCTGCGACAGAGACAGTTGCGAAGTGCTATAGATCTAGCTCTATCCGTTCTATGGAGGCAATGACCCGTTCTGATACAACCAATAGTTGCCGTGAAGAGAAAACATGCACGGAGTAAGAGGAAAATGGATGGATGGATGGGTGGATGGATGGATATGTGTGTTGTTTGTTTGTTTTGTTTTGTTTGTAGTGGGATTTAACGACGCATCAGCATGATCACAGCTAGACTGCATCTGGCACGGCAGAGTATGCTTACAAACTAAAAGGTATATCAAGGGATGTGCATAAACTGGACGGTCAAATGTGGTAAAGGAAAGCTGTCAATAGTGTCAATATAGGTTTTTTTTATGTGTAAACACGTGATTTGCTGTGCAGCTGTTCTCATGTTCACAACCTAGTGGTGTGTGTATAATATTGAGTGTATAGGGTGTGGTGCGTGCGTAGTGGATGGGGGTGTTTTACAACAGATCCGCGACGTGATGTCTTTCAATCGTGTTCAGGCAGTTTTTATGTCACATACTACACCGAGACATCTAATGAAAAGCAAAATATAATTTGTACACGAACACATGGGCATGGGCAATAATGAGCATATCATATTTTTAGTTTCAGCTGGTGGTGGAAGGTATTTACTAGCACTTTGCTTGATCACAAAATATATTCTTTTTTTTTTTAGACGATTTTCTGAGCAAACACACAGGCATGCCTTGATGTATGTTTCAATTCTCTATTTCACCTATGCTGGGACAGATTCTATGCATGGAGTAGTTACAGCAAATCTCTCTCTCTCTCTCTCTCTCTCTCTCTCCCCCCCTCTCTCTCTCTCTTTTCGCTATTCAGCTACACCAAATGGGCTTGTGCTGGATGTTGCACGTGATGATTGTGAATCCTGCATTTCTTCAACATATATTGTGATTTGTCACTGGTAACACTCGACTAGAATTTCTACAGCGTCGTGGAGATTCAGAATGAGTCCATTGCCTCTTCCTCTCTCGGGAGAGAGACGCGAACTGATTTCAGTCTTTCTTCCTCAGTTCCACGGTCTCTCATCTAGTGTCCATTGTCATCAGTCGGATTGACGACCAGGGCAAGGAACGGCTGGTGGCCTCAGTTTCCTCCTTTGACCAGGCTACAGCTGTGGTGGACGCAGGTATAATCACCGTCGACGGCACTGTCGCCGAGCCCATGGTGAGATTAACACACCTTTAAACTCTGTCATCCATTCTGACTTTCGAGAGCTCGACCCTAAAGAACAGGACATGGAAAAAGGCAGTTTTATCATTTACCCCTAAAAAGACAGGAATCTAACTGGTCAAAGATTCGCTCGTGATACTTTTATTTAAAATTTTGTTATAATCAGTGAACAACACACACACACACACACACACACACACACACACACACACACACACACACACATACACACACACATACATACAAAAGCAAAATCATTATATCTTAAAGATGAAATTAATGTCGTCATAGAATTCTTGCGACTCGAGCAGTTTCTCCTGGCACCTTAAAGTTCTGATATCATCGCATAAAATTACTTGCAACTCATGATATTTTCCATGTATAATGTATACTGTTTTTAATTTCTTGGTTTTCATTACCGAGAGATGGGATCTGCATTAATTCTATAAAAGATCCTTAGTGGTGATATTATAAACCTGTTTAAGATAGCACATAGAATAAGGGCGCTAACAAACATGAAATAGAAGCGGTCGTTTTAGAGTAACTCTAATCTTGATCACATAACACAATAGTTTATTGTGTTATGTTATTTTTTTTTACCACGGTTGTGGACAGCTGAGATAACCACCACTACAGGAGGTTGAAAGGCTTATAAAAACCATAACAGAAATAGAAGCGATGACTATACGTTTAATTTAATTTGCATGCGCACGTACAAAAAAAAAAAAACAACACACACACACACATACAAATGCCATAACGCTCTGTCTCTTTTTGTCGACTCTGTCCTCAGCCAAAATCTTTCACACAATGTAAAATCACAGAAAACGGGTTTCAGAGTTCATTATCACTTCTCATCAGAATAGTCAGATACAATTTCCGTGTTTTTAATAATTGTCTGTCTCACAGCGGATCTCAGCGTTTTTATTTGGATGTATCATATAGTTTTCGTGCCACAAGAACTTCCTATATTAACAAAAATACTTATAGCTCTCACTACTCAGGACATCCACAGATCATGGGAAGGTTTTGGTTGTGAATGAATCTTCTCAGCGGTTTACTCCTTCATCATAGGTATCCAAGAACTATTTACGTTTGATATGGGATCATCCGGGCACAGTACAAGCTAGTCACTATAAGTGTGATATCAACGCCATTGACAAGACGGCTAGGCCCATTCTATTCACAACGAACTACACAGTAATGAGTCGCCGTAAGTAAAGGCGTTATAAGGAGGAAGAAAGAGGATGGATGGATGGATGGATGGATGGATCGATGGATGGAAGACAGCCTTTCTATCTATCTATCTATCTATCTATCTATCTATCTATCTATCTATCTATCTATCTATCTATCTATCTATCTA
>JBCAUA010835750.1:0-13936 GCA_038406235.1 Peronia verruculata
AATTTTCCCCCCCCCCCCCCCCCCCCACACACACACACACACACACTCAACACTCCATGCCTTGGTACAACATGTGAAGAGTAGACAAGACCAATGATGACAACCAACCACCCATTATCACAACCAACCAGCCACCACAGGGCAGGCGTGAATAGGGTAAGTGAACCTGATAGTGATAAGCGGGTCAGGTAAATAATAAAAGGTAGATAATACCGGATTTGGGGCCAACAGAGAAATTACTGACAGCGCATCCTGAAATGTGGATTTTGCTAAAAAAAAAAAAAGCCATTTTGCTCTTTTCTGTTCTCTTAAAAGCACTGCCTTTTCTACGTGTAAAAATGGTATCAAAAAGGCGATAAGTCCATTTTAACGTGTTTGACCCCTGGTGATTCAACAGTAGACCTTGCGTATTGTCAATCAGGATTTGGCTCTACTTGGCTGCTACATGACACCGTAGATTATTAAGATTTGATTAAATTATAGACAAAGGGTGCAAAAAGCACTTGAATATCACCACTCCCAGCAATATCATGAGTTCTAGTGCCAGAGATGGACACTGGATGACCACTATGATGTGAAAAAAAAACTGCTGATTATGTAAATTATCAATGTAAGTGTTCTAAAATGACTTTCTCGTTCCTAAAAATAGTGCAATTTTGCTTTCATTCTGCTACTTATAGCTCAGTTGTCACGTGTATGTCACAGTAAAGGTCAAAACACTCTGGTTTGCACTCAGAAATGATATGGGGGACACACAGAAGCCCTCAATAACCCAAAAGTGGCTCTTATAAAGACGGGGGGGAGTAGAGAGTAAAATTCGGAGAAAAGAAAAAATGCACCCAGAGAGCCAAAAAATGGCAACAAGAGACACAGAAGTCATGAAAAGAGGACTAGTACATAAAAAAAAATTTTTAACCATTACCATCAAATTCAGCATGGTCAAATTAGAGAGAAACTATAAAAAAAAAAAAATTGAATTCACTCATGGCTGCCATGGCAATGGCCGCCATCTTGGATTTTGCTACCTGATATTGTGTAACTTACCTTTGATAGGCTCTGAACATTTCCAACTGATGTGCTTGTAATTTTGTGTACATATTTTACAATTCCATATCTAAATTTTGTCGCGCAGATTTTTTATCAAGTGCTTGGTTTTTTTTTCTACAATTTTTTTAAAATTGGTATGTGAAAAGGTCACAGATTTTTTAAAAATTTGATTAAAAAAATCTCAAATTTCTCAAAAATTTAAAGCTACCGGTATCAAAAAAATCCCTTCTAACAAAAATTAGATTTTGTTTTGTTATACATGAATACCAAAATCATGGCAATTGCTCCATAAATAAAGAAGTAGACACATATTTGTGCTAAAAAAAAAAGGGCATTTTGAGAAAATCGCATTAAAAGTTTTCTTTCACTAAAAAAAAGCAGCCCTAAAGAGTTTTTATCGGACTTCCAATCAAAACATGTTTGTTTCACCTACTAGATCTCTATCCATGCTTTCTATGTCTTCTTTTGCCTTCTCCTGTGCCCCTATTATTACCACTTTTCACTTCCCTACACCCATCAGCAAATGGGCCTCTGTGGAGTCATTTTAGGGTCCAAAGAGGGCTATATATGGCTGCCATGTCTTCCCTGGTCAAAACCAAGAGTGTTTTTACTCTTCCTGTGACAGATAATCCACTTCTGCAATCTGAAACAGCAGAAACATGGCATATCTCACCCTCATTAGGCCATGGGAAGTCTATTTCAGAGGCCCAAGTGAACTTTTATTTTTGATATTCGGTGGAGTCAACACCTCATGTCAGTCAGTGTCCATCTCTGGCACTGGGGCTCCTGATATTGATGAAGGAGATCATAATCAAGTCTTCTACATGCAATCTGCCTGTAGACAGTGATATAGTGGTGATCTATCACTGAATAAAGAGCCCCAAAGGAGGAAAAGCCTGGATGGCAGAGGGGTAGTGCAACCTTTGCTTGACCACCCCCCCCCCCCCCCCCCCACGCCTTAGAATGGACATATCAACTTTTTAATACCATTTTTATATTCAGCAGAGACTGATCTTTAAGGGGGAAGGGGTGCGGGCCCTGAAAATAAGGTTTTGGGACTAAAATATCAAAAATGTTTTCCTATTTTTACACACTTGGAACACTTCTCATACTGGAAAAACAAGAGATGGGGCCAGAAACATAATTATGCTTTATCCCTGAAAATGGCAGCAACATGACACCACTAAATGACTATATAAAGAGGTTATGAAAATTCAATTACAATTTTCTCAATATGTATGAATCCTTTACTTTTTTTTCCCTAAGACTTTTTTTATTTCTCAACCAGTTGCCTTCAAACTTGGAAGATACATTCTCCATAACATGTGTTTTGACCAAATGCATCGCCTTTTCACAATTTCTTTTCCGTTTCTGAAGGAAAATTGGATATTTGGTGGAAAACTGCGAAAAACCTACATCCGTCCATATACATGTTTCAAAAATTTATGAAAAATATTCTATGATATATAAACAAAAAACAATGCATTTTGTCCTTTAGTTAGGATCATATTACTCATGTGCAAAATTTCACACAATTCCATTCAATACTCTAGGAGCCTTAGGCTTTTGAAAACAGCCAATTTTCAAAACACAAAATCCAATATGGCGGCGCTGTCATGGAAACTGAGAGCAAAACAATTTTTTTTTTTTTTTCACCTTTCCTCTAATTTGGAAGTGCTGAATCTGAAGCTGAAAAAATCCCTGGTCCAAGCATTTGAAAAATCACTCTCAGCCCCCCCCCCCCCCCTCTCAAATTACCGTTGCAAGAAACAAAAACAAAACAAAAAAATAAAAACAAAAAAAGAATGGCATAGCAACAGAGATAAGCTCAAAACAGTTGAGGAAACTGACACTGGTGCCTGGGTAGTAAAAAAAGATCTCGGATAAGATGAAAGCATGCTTCTTATCTGAAGGGTTTCAATTTCTCTGAAATCCATGATATCCTGGTTGAATTGCTTAAGTAACGGCCACAACTGTGCATGCATCATACAATACATCTTCTCAGTAACTACATGTAAATTTCTCTCGTTTGTATACAGTGAATTGTGTCCCGCTGCTGTATTGAGTATGATTCAGAAATTACAATTGTTGGCCCAGCACCTAGGCGTCCCTATAAACAGGCCAGGCAACCGGATTCATTTGAAGGCTGGAAATAAATTGTGGCCCTAGAATCAAACTGTGTTCACTGCAACAACTTTAAAACATAGTTTGGACACTTTCATTCTGAGATGACGAAACTTCAGTGAGCCAAGCTCAGTTCATGTGACTCTTGTTGAACTCTGCATGCATGGTGCTGACAGATTTGGCGGCCAATTCTTAATTTGGCTATTGTTATGAATGTCTGATATATTTCTCACATTTGAATGCGATGAATGTTTTCATGTCATTAATCTGTTTAAATCAATTTGTGTCTCAGCTTTGTCAAGTTATGACTGGTATGAATAAAATTTTGTTAAGGTCAACAATTCGGCCCTTTATTACTGATTTTTTAAACTGTGTTTTAAATCTGGTGATTTAAAATCTTCAATGCCTACTGCAGGTGTTTGGCTTGGTATAGCCCAGCACTCATAACAGTTCTCCCCTAATTAACTGACAACCAAAAAGTTCAGTTAAGGTTATACAGAGACTTGCTCATGCTTGTCTATTAATGACAGTTAAGATTTAATTCACTGTCTATTGAAAATAGTTTATTAAAAAATGCAGGCAGAAGAAAAAACAACAACACAACACATTTCTGTGACTAAAAACATTGTAAAAAGAATGAAACAAAATCAACTCACATACATTCATAATGTACAAAAAAAAAAAAGCTCTGTCATTAAAACAAAGGGAAAAAAAGAGAGTGACATGAGATTAATTTTAAAGGAATTTATAACAGAGTTGAATGCAATTAATTTATTCTAATTTGCTAATCTTTCCCACCCTTTCAAAGCTTTTCTCAGGTATAACTTTATATATATGTGCAATTATTATAAGGAGCTATCAGCTTTACAATTAATTTATATTTAGAGATTTAATATGTCTGCACATTTTGTTTTAATGTCACGCTAATACAATTTAAAATAGGTCACCCAAATCTCTCTAAAAATCAGGGTACAAATGTGTGGGAAACAACATTTAACTATACAAATCCATAAGCACAGATCTATACAAAACATCTTAATCTCAAGACAGGAGACAGACATCTTATCCACTTGACCCAAATAATCCCTTGCAATGATATGGTTATATAAATGTAAAGAGATCAAACTCAAAATTCTCCTTGACGTTGGTACAGAAATTAAAGAAACATGTTGTACTACTCCTGCTCTTCTTCCTGTGGTTTCCAAACCAAAAAAAAAGATTCATGTAAATGCTAAGAGTAAGCCAGTTAATTCATGAGCAAACTGAACTCTTCATCAAATATTTTTGGGGTACTAGTACAATCTTGCAGCATTACATGTTTCTCCTTCAATAGAACACTTCACACATTCTCAAGGGATTTTGGGTCAAGATATTTGATATTGGATTTTTAGAAGTTCTGTCTTCTCTGAATATAGAAATGGTGTTTAAAAAAAAGTTGATATGTCCATTCTAAGCCGTGAGAAGGACGGTCAAGCAAGGATTGATCAGCCCCTCTATCATCAAAGTTCTGATTCAATCGGGGCTCTATATGCAGTAGCAGACCACATTTCGGTGACTACAAGCTGATGTTGAATAAAGGACTTGATTACGCTCTTTCTCCACTTATATCAGGAACCTCAATGACATTTATCGCCATAAACTTCCAGCCTTTAAAATAGACTCCCACGGCCTAATGAGGATGGAATATGCCCTGTTTGTTTCGGCTGTTTCAGAGTATAGCAGTGGACTATCTGCCACAGCAAGAGTAAGGTCGGGGCCAGAGCTCATTTGTGTCTACCTCTTCCACTTCAGCTACATATTGTTATAGGTCAAACTCATTTCATTGCCGTGGGCTGCAGTGGGTCTGGGTCTGATCACGTGGCCAGCAAGCATGTCAGCTCACGTTTTCTGGTATACCCACCTGCCCTATTTTGCATCTTGCAAAGCTTGCATCATAACTACATATGGCTGCAGTGTGAGAGTTAAGACACAAACACAGATCCACTGTGGCTATCACCTAAAGATACTCTTTGTTTTGATTGATGAAGTAATGGCTGCCATATACAGGCAGCCATGGACCCTGAGATGGTTTTACAGAACCCTTTTGCTGACAGAGAAATCAAAGAAAAATCTGAGTAGAGCCCCAGAAAAAGGCAAAACAACACACGGAAGTCAAGAAGAGGAACTCTAAAATGCAAAACAAACAATTATTGAGGTTGAAAGCCTGATCAAGAGCCCCTTATGACTGTTTTCTAGTTTAAAAAAAATTAAAATGCCTTTTTTCTTGAAATGAGGTATTTTAGCACAAATATGCACGAATATGCAATCTCTTTTTCTTTTTAAAGAGCAACTGCCATAAAGTTTGGAACAAAAATAGCAGAATACAAAAAAAAAAACAAAAAAAAACCCTGATTTTTAATAACATTTTAAATTTTTGAGAAATCTGAGCTTTTTGAGTTGAATTTTTGGATAATCTGGGACTTTTTTGGAGACAAAAAAAAATAAAAAAATAAGCCAATTATTAAAAATTTGTACTGATTGGTTCAGATATTGAACTGCAAAGTGTATATGCAAACTTTCAAACAAATCGGTTGAAAAATGTAGAATGTAGAATCCTATTTACAGTAACATTATACAATATCAGTAATAAAATTCAAGATGGCAGCCAAACCCTCCCTCCCCCCCTAGGGCCCCTGGGTTTCTAAAAAGGTTCTCTGTTCCAACTTGCACATGGTGTAAGCCAGCCATCAGTTGAGTGTCTCCCATAGAGTGCCATTCTCAACATTCCAGGGGAGACATCTCTTCTCTTTCTCCTTGCTCCTGTCTTCTGTCCCAGTCTCTTTTCTCTCTTCTTCTTGATTTGCAAACCCATCTTACTATGTTTGACACAATACAGCCATAACCATGCTGATGTGTTGTTAAACCCCAACACAACAACAACAGTGCCCATTTCCATTACAACCATGTGTGATTTCAATGTTTTCCGTATTGGTTTCCTTTAATTTGACTATGACGAATTTGGCAAAGGAAGCGAAATATTGTCGATCTACCACTGAATACATATACAGAGCTCCAACTGACCCTGGGCTTGAATGGTGGAAATATTGGTTAACCTATGAATGATTGACTACCCTTCCAACACCTTACGATGGACATATCTATTTGTTCATGAAATTTTCATATTAAAAAAAAGACACGACTTTAAAGAGAGAACTTGAAAATCACATTTTTTTTTTCAACAAAAATCTGATTTCAGAACTGTGTACTGCCTTAAAAGGATACTAAAAGATGAGCAAAACATGAGCTTTTCTACAGAACAAAATTTTTACACAGAATTTTTGCATGACATGAACATATCAAAATTGTATGAAGTAAGAAGTATTTTTCGATGACACTGTAATCAGGATTTAAACCGTTGTTGAATAATCATGGCTGCCGTCACCTTTTGTGCTCAGAGGAAGAGGAGATGAAGAAAACTTTGGATATCTGTAAGAGAAAAGGAGCTGTGTTGTTGTCTTTTTAAGATATCATCACTTAATAAGACATGAAACATACAAGAGATCATCTATGATGAAGTCTTTGTCAGTAACACCAAATGTAAGTTGAAATGTACTATTTCATCTTTGTCTGACCTGCTCAAGATCTTTGCAAAGGCAATTGCAAAGTAAAGTTTTCTCAGGATGATCATTTGAGATATAATCTAAACCATAAATGTAGTGACTGTCAGGGGGACCCAGCGGCTCAATGGGTATGACGTCTGCTCATGGAGAAAACAGGCCGGGATCGACTGCGGGTTCTGCATAAGGGGATGACAGGACACGAAGATCGGAAACCCGCATTTTTTTCAGTGACTCAACGGTCCCTGGCTTCCTGTGGGTAGGGAAGCCCGACGTCTAGCCTTCTCGGATAAAGGCGAATATATTTCGGAGGTCCCGTGTGTACGTTACGCACGTTAAAGAACCTTTGATAGTTCAAAAATCGATGGAAGAGTAGGCCTGAGTGCCGTTGTCCGTGCAAAATTTCCAAATTCCAAATTTCTACCCACAAAAAATTTCTCAGCAAAAATTGACAACTTCTAAAAGCCGAAATAATCCTATCTCTTAGGATTGAAAGGCTTAAGAAAAACAACAGTGACTGTTCTGAAACCTCCACACATATTACTCACTTGGATGCCCTGCCCACAGAGCCCAACTACATCAAGAACTAATGATGATAAATATGTGTAGGAAAAAAGAGTAGTACATTGGTCTCCGTTGAAGAACCCGTCGCCTAAACATCCAGGCACACTGGATCCTATTTCAGTTTCGCTTTCGGCCAATTACATCTCGAGTCGGAAGTAAAACAGATGTCACACTTTCCGTATCAAGTTTGTTTCAGGCACTGCACGGGATTGCCAGCTGTAAAGGTATAGTCATTTGCGATTGAGAGATTGCTAGTACAACTGTTTTTGTTGCTCTGGTTAAAAAGAAAACAATATATAGAAAAATGACTACTGGATGCACCCAATATTGGTGTTGTTGTGTTGGGGTTTAACAACTCATCAGTATGGTTACGGCTATATCGTGTCAAACACGGTAAGATATGTTTGCATGTCAAGAAGAAGAGAGGAAAGAGAGCAGGACAGAAGAAAGGAGCTTTTGTTGCTATGGTTAAAGAAAACATTATAGAAAAAGACTTGGGTGCACCCAATGTTTAAACAAAGAGAAGTTTATGGCACATATTATCATCTGATAAGAAAATTCTTGGTGATGAACAGAAATGTGTTGTTTACATTCAAATGAAACCAATGACATCTTCACAAAATGCCCAACTCATCACCAACCTCCTTCCACTGCTTGTTTACATGTATTTAGTTAGAATAATTGTCCTCTATTTTGTCATATGGAGCCTGCCATTTCTCTACCGTTGCAATGAGTGCTCCCATCTTGAAAATAGTAATAAACACACAATGCACTGCAACGACAGTCCTGTCTGCCAGAGGGAAAATGGAAAATTTTAGTGTTTCCCTTAGTGAATCCCGCTCAACAAAAAGCCGAACCCACCCCTGTGTTGAAAACGGACTGGAAATGTGATGCAGTATAGCGCCGACATTGAAACGTTTAGATATTTTTATTCACTCAGATGGCGTATGGCAGATTCATCAGGGTCAATACGCAAAAGCGAAACTGAAATAGGATCCAGTGTGCCTGCACCTTAAGAAGCCAGCCTGCCTAAGAGCCCCACTCTGTTGCGAAATGAAATTTTTTCTCCAAATTTTACCCCCCTAAGAACCCACTCCCAAATAAAAAATCTACCTAAGAGCTCAGTGTCTGGCCGAATCACACAAGTACCTATGGTGTAATTTCACATCATAATGTCGAGAGAAACGCATAGTGCTAGATGTGCAGTAATATGGGTAAGATCATGGAGGCAACAGGTAAACAAAGGAGTAGAAGTGATAGCTGATGTATTACTGCATAATCACACCAGATTGTGGACTAACCCGTAAGCATTTCTTTGTTTGACAACAAGTGGGAAGCACTTGTGGTAGGCTCTATGCAAAAGGAGGTGTAAAGTTTAGCCTCCTGGTTGGTCAGTTGTTTTGCACTTCGGTCTGTCTGTAATCACTTGAGTAACTCGTGGCATGTGGAATTGTCCGTGAGATGGCAAAGCAATAATTATCATGTTTTCATTCAACAATAATACCATTATGAGAAGTCATACTCGAAGTTTAAATGGTGGGAATTAATGATTACTGGTGTAATTACACGCTAGAAAAGGTCAGGAATTGTTAGATATACAGTGTAATTACAACACGCACGTGGGGAAAAATGCTGTACCTATTCGCAGAGATAAATCATTAACTTAACGGTAATGATCAACGAATATAATAGTAATGAAGACAATCTGTGGTTAGACAGATTGTGTAGCCTTTCAATCCCCCCAAGAACCTGTCCATCTAAGAGCCCGTATTTTTTTTTTTTGTCTTCTGGCAACCGGGTTCTTATGCAGAGACCACTGTATGAGCATGAACTAGAAAGATATGTTATGCATCACATGAAGAAAGGTCACAGAATGGATGACACATGCACACATTACAATACAGTAATAATGCTTCACATGCCCCAATAGACTGTGTCTTGAGCTTGAATATTTTGTCATAAACATGTAGGCTTCATCATATTTATCCAATATCTAATGCAATATCTCCAGTATGAATGACATGGAACAAAGATTATTACTCATGTATTTCTTCGTTGTGGCTTCTGAACAAAAAAAGAAAAAACAACACACAATTCATAGTTTTGTAATTTCATTACAAAAACTGGCTTTACAAGTTGCGTATGCTTCAATATACTGTTGTGATAATTTGTAACAGGATGCAAGTGCAGTTAGATATCCAGGTCTTAAATAATGGATTCTCTTTGATTTTGCCCAAACACTGTTGAACACTGTAGTAAATTTGTCAAGATTATTTCTGTGACATACATTAGATATATCTATACTTGCATCTGTATGTCTTCCAAAGTGATCTTGCTGCTGTATACCGGTATACAATTAGCATAAAAAATGCTCACTTGTAATAGCACAGACATTTGAGACGCGACACGATGAAATCAGGTGCTCGTCAGATTTTGAGCATATGGAGTTATTGGTATCACTGTGAAGATTATTCATTTCCCTTTCAGCAAATGAAAAAACTTATTGGTCTACCTTGAGTAAAAGTTGAGATATTGGCAATTAAAGACAATGGGGGTGACCGGTTGCTGCAGCTGAATTTAGTGAGAAAATGGCCAATCACTTTTATAAATCCTTCTTTATCTTTGTTAGACCATGCCATTAAATTACAATTTATGGACCTTTACTCGCTCTATTTCAGTTAGTTGAACTCTGAAATGCATTTTTAGATTGATATAGAAGGGTTTGGTGAAGAAAAAAAAATACGTTAAAAATTCATCTACTGTTGAAAAACACGTGATTTCTCCAGTCGGCTCAGTTTGACGAAGGCCTGATTTCATCCCGTCGCGTCTCAGAGATATATATATATATATATATGTCTTGCAACCAGGGCAAATGAGTCGGAAGTTGCGTTGGAGATAAATATCTACAGCCGTTTTTGGTCAGTTTAAATTACTTTTTGACTAAGACACTCAATTTTTGTTTGGTTTTCACAAAAGGACAATTTAACCTTTTTTCATCTGAAAAAAAAAAAAGTTTGGTAGCATTATTGGAAAATAGTGAAAAACGGTCAAAAGCAACTGTGACTTGAACTCACCTGGCACAATTTCCAGCTCATTTGCTGCAGGCACAAGACATATACTAAGAACTGAATTTGAAAGTTGAGTAAAATTATACAGCATTAAATGAAGCCTGAAATGAAAATTGTGCAAGAACAAGGAAAATAAACCACTTTGAAATGTCATTGAAGAGGCTTCTCTGAACACAAACAACTGGATTTCCCAATTGGACAACTTTGAATGTTTCATTCTTACCTACTTATACAGTGTATGTATATAGATGTCCCACCCTGCAATAGCTTTCTGAATGTCCATATTACAAAATGTTGCTGATTAGCCACCTCATGATGTATGGTAGATAGTCATACTGTGGATTAATAGGGCTTTAGTCTCAGTGAAATTTGGGACCAATCTTATGCAGTTGTTTGCTTTGAAATAAATGTATATATGTGGCTTTTGTTTTTTTTTTTTGTTTTTGTTTTTTGGGTTTTTTTTTTTTTTTTTGTTGTTGTTGATTTTGGAATAGTTTGCAAGAATATTACTGTCATTTCAGAATGCTTTGTTTTCTAGCATTTCTGATGATGTGCATGTTTCAAGTCATGCACACGTGTTGTGAAAACATGGAAATATTGTAGAGAAATCATGTGCATTTAATTGAATGTTTAGTTTTGAAAACTACATATGAATGTTGGGAGCTTAGCCTGGTGAAACAGGTATATCACTTGCATATTTTAGGTCTTTCATCAAGACATGAATACCGAACAACCTGGTTTGTTTAACATTTTCCCTGCCGAGACATTAAGACAGGTCTAACGACTGTTATGGTGTCTGTAAACTTCAGCTAGATAAATAGAGTTAGGGAAGTTTCTAATAGTTTACCTCAAAAGATATAAATATGGAGGTCCCTGAAACAGATATTTTCATCACTTGGTGCACTTTTATGAGTTTCAGAAACATTTAATATTACATTGGCATGCAAAGTGTTAATAAGTCTGATCAGTAACAAAGAGGGTGTCTTTAAGAGAATCAGATTTTACTGACCGTAGAGTTTTAGGAGTTAGCTTTGAATGCCAACATCTGGATACAGAAGAGTTTTATAGGTAGATAGATACATGTCATTTTATGGCGAATATCAAATGAACTCATGTCCATTTTCACTACATGCATTACCCATAACTTTCTCTTCAATGGCATTTTGACATTATCAGAAAAAACTTCTACAAAACCATTTATCATAGCTATATGGCAATAAGTTTAACGTTAATTAAGACACATAGCAAATCAGTGATATGTAATAATTCTGTCTAAATTTCTGTCAACTAATTGAATGATGTTATGCCATGCGCACAGAACTAGGGGCTGATTTTTTTTTTATTTTGCTTAATTATTTGTGCAGGACTAGAGAAATCTCAGAAATGATAATTTAAATATCCAATGAAAATAAAGCTCTAAACATAATCTCTCCTCAGCTCTCATTGACAACTTCCTCGTGTTTCAAATTTCACAGAAATTCAGGGAAGTTTTAAGTTCATTAATATTCTAGATCAGTCTTAAAATGCATGACAGATATCAGCCTTCAGTGGTATCTTAGACACTAAAAATTGAAAAGTTTCATCATAATATGGGATTCTCCAAACTGTCACATATATTTTCAGTTGGTAACTTATTGATATGTCTCATGTATGATACAAGGGCAACAATTGACAAGGTTTATTGATGCATTTATATATTGTATTCATGTATGTATTACGTGTATGTCACAATCACACCATGAGTCTATAAATTCTATGCTTTTCAGATCAATAATATGGTTGGTCATGGAACTTTGATAAAATAACAATAATAATTAACAATAATTAATAATAAAGATAATAAAGTCATATTTTTCAACACCAAAAATTTGTATGAATTGTTCTGTTTTTGCTTTGTTTTTGTCAGTAGACTGGAAGAAAAATTGCAGCAGCAGAAAAAACTAACACACACAGAAAAAGGCTACAATTTCATTCACTCATTGTTCCAAGGGAAACATCTCCTCTCTCTCTCTCTCTCTCTCTCTCTCTCTCTCTCTCTCTCTCTCCTTGTTCCTGTCTCCTGTCCCCCCTTTCTTTCCTCTTTTCTTCTTGACGTGTAATTCGTAAACATATCTTACCGTGTTTGGCGCAATATATCCTGATTATGCTGATGTGCCATTAAACCCCAACACAAACAAACATCCTTCTGTTGACTTGGACCTGTGTATCTTATTAGGATTCTTGAATTATTTCTCTTCCAGATTTTAGTGTGAAAAAAAGGCATCACTGAGGGCATCAGACACAAAAACAATGTGATAAAGAAACTTAGACTTAAAAGTGACATTTTGATTTTTATTTTACAAATTTTACAAGCAAACGAATAATGTATAGCCAGTACGCATTGGCCAAGGACCAGCTATCATCATGTCAATTTTCAAGAATGTTTGTAGATGACAACTAACAGCAAGACCGCATGATGAGAAAAACTTATGTAACATTCACATGTAATAGAGAGCATTCATAAACCGCTTATCTCCCTACAGTACAGGCTCTAAGTGCTTTACAATCTATTACCCCGACAGACCCATAAAAGACACTCATAAACGTTCTCAGCTTCCTTGGAAGCATACAGTGCGGCTGCCTGTTAGGCGCTCAAATCCTTATCAAACAATATCAATCACTGTCTACAGTCGGGTACCCATTTAAACCTGAGTTGAGTCAGGAAATGTGTGTAAACTGCCTTTCCCAATGACTATATGTGGGAACCTGTCAGAATTCGAACGTGAAACTTCAAATCCTGAGTCCGACGGCCCAACCGCTAGGCCACCAACACCACACATATCATAGCAAAAATCTAGTTGAAAATTGAGACTAAGTGACGAGTGGATAAAGACAGATTACAAGTATTGGAAATGGTTTAAACTGCGTCTTGAGGGTATTCCAAGATGGTTAGATAACAATATTGCAAGATTTTATGATAAGAAAATTTAACTTATGAATCCTGATTGTGTTGAGCGGCCGCTTAGCAAATCATACCGCGAAAACTTTGTTCTAACCAATAAACAGAAGGAAAAGTATATTCAACAAAACTGAACATTTTATAATAGATATCAAAGCAAAACAAAAGAAAGCAAAAAAAAAAAAAAAAGGTAAATAAAAAGGAAACAAATTAGTGTTCTCGCATGCGTGCGTGCATGCGTGCGTGCGTGCGTGTGCGCGTGTGTGTGTGTGTGTGTGTGTGTTAAGTCTCTCAGTCCTAAGAAACTAGGCTTTAAAAGACTGTCTGTTGTTTGTAGAGAAAAAATGTTTTGTGGCTGGAATTTGGATTTTTTTAAATTTGGCCCGACCGCAGCATTCAGTCCACTCTTCATCGATTTTGAACTGCTAAGAGTACTTTGACGTACCTAACCTACACACGGGACCTTCGAAATAAGCTTATTGTTATTCGCCCTGGTCTGAGAATGCTAGGCGTCGGGCTTCCCTACCCAGAGGACGCCAGGAGACAGTTGAGTCACTGAATAAAAAAATACAGGTTTCGATCTTGCTAATGCTATCTTT
>JBCAUA010835761.1:0-13936 GCA_038406235.1 Peronia verruculata
GTCCGTCCACTCTACCAAGGTAAAGTGCAGCTGCCAGGCGACAAAGGTACTACCCCCACCCAGAGCTCCCTACACCACAAGGTTACAGGACCTCTAAACTATGAGCTAGAGTTAAATTTGGTGAGACGACTTAGAGTGAAGTGGCTTTTTAAAAAAGAAAATATGTCGCTATGTTCATCCATCCGTTCGTACGTTCACTCATCACCCACAAAGTAATGGTTGGCTCGGCGCGATTACTTCAGTGTAAACTCACTCCGCAGCAGGACAGACATAAAGAAACGCCCGTACCCCTTGCCGGGCGCGCCATCGGAAGTCAGATTGCAAAATTCCCTTCAATTACGTCTCATTAACTGGTGTGACTTCTCCAACTCCACCAACGCCTCGAACATTTCGAAATCGATCGCTGGGGTCCAAAATAAAAGTTTACATAAAATGCGGCGTTTAGAATCAATTTCGTTAAGTGATGTATTTTGGTTTGAGTGTTGATGTTGTATTTCGCCATATCAACACAGCTTTACCGTCATTAATGGAAAACAAAAGCAGGTGGTTCTTTAGTTCGATTTTCTATAAAACAGTTTATCGGAGAGCAATGGCATTTGTCCAACAATAATGATTGTCTATGTGTTACGAAGAAGCTACGTCACGGCAAAGTGTGAGAGTAATTACCAATTTGAATTATGTTCATGCGCAGCTGTAATGCAGTTTGTTCCCTTGTCATGGCAGCTGGCGCAGTCTGTTTATTTTCTCTCTAGATATCCCGAGTGTTATGTAAAGATAATAGATTACCTCATCATTATGTCTTAAGTTAGCCAAACATCCCAATCTTTCGATTGTTTATATCTGAAAATTAGTAAAACTTTGAAATGGACAACCAATATTTTTTAACGATTTTCTGCACAATGATGGTAACATACATGTATGTGTATGTGTATATATATATGTATATATGGTTGAGTATTCAGTGTGAAATATAACCACTGTTTTTAAAAGCTATAACATGAGCTAAACATGATAAGCGAAAATTGTCGACACTCAACAAAATAATTCCAAAGAGTGATATAATAACAATAATAATGTGTACTACATGGCTAAGGCTGTGCCCAGTTGTACAAGGGTATGGGGGGGGGGCGAGAAATGAGATAGGAAAGAAGAACTAAACTAAATTAGAAAAGCAATTTCATTACTTCGGCACATCTCGGTAAATATATTAACTGTTTTCATATCGAGAGAGACAGTTTAAACGTATCTGTTATTAGCTTTTTCTCTGTCTACGTGGAAAGATCCGTTTCAAGAAAGCAATGGAAAAAGCCAAGGAGGACAGTTTCCTGAGGTAGCAAATTTTCGACAAGGTGATATGCTATGTCATAGATTGTACAATACATTACAAAATCCAGGAAATGTATCCTCAGTATTGACTTGATCGTTTCTTTCTTTCCCATTATCTCCTTCTCTCTCTCTCTCTCTCTCTCTCTCTCTCTCTCCATCGCGATCTGTCGTGGTGGTCAATTGACCTTTTAGGACTTAGCCGATCTGAAAATATCTCCTGCTTCTCCTTCCCTCTTTGCTTCCTTCCTCTGTCCTTTCAGTAGACGCTAAGCTGGTCTTGGAACAAGTTCCGCGCTAGAGGATCAGGCAAGAGGAGATGTTGGGGATCAAGTAGGCTTGGGAAACGGCTTCAGAAACGGTTACAAGGGGTGACCGGTGTTAGAGCGGATATAACAAGAGTGTAAGAGGTGGTAGCGTTTTAACATAACACTCTTGGGTAAGGTCTACTGTTAACGTCGAGGCGGGTATGTTCACGGCAAACATGTTCAAAGTGATAGCACTAGATCTATAGCAAAAACATCGTGGAGCAATCTCTAATGTCACATCAGGGCGGATAAGTTAACGTCCTAACAAGTGGCTGTGTTACAACATAGCGATGCCTACATGCTGCAACAACATGTCAGGAGTTATAAACGAGACAACCACCTCAGAGGAGGTTGAAAGTCGTAGCAGAACCAGAGTTATAAAGTAATATTTTAAATAGTAGCAAAGTTTCAACATAACACGATGGATGGGCCTACAGTAACAAGTCGGAACTAGTGAGATAAGGGTAAAAAGTGAACATTACAGCATGAAATGTCTAAGGCTGGGGCCACAGTGCATCTGTGTCTGGGTCTTACTCTCGCACTTCAGCGCATAATGTTATAGGCCAAACTCATTTCTTTGCCGCGGGCTGCAGTGAGTCTGGGTCTGACCATGTGGCCAGCTGCGTGTCACCTCACGTTTTCTGTTATACCCGCCTGTACTATTTTGAGTCTTGCAAGCTCGCAACCTGACTATATCATGCGGCCGCAGAGCGAGACTTAGACACAGATAAAGATGCACTGTGGCCATGGCCTAACAGTATGGCAGGACGGATACCATCACGCTGGAAGGTACAATGCCAGAGTTACATATCGCAACCTCCAACTGAATCTAATCGCAGGTTAACGCATACAAGGTAAAGGTGTAAGCTGTGACAGAGTTACCAAAGAACATAACTTTAACAATATCCAGTAACATTGAGATGGATACAATTTTAAAAAGAAAAAGAAATCGCCTCCTTCCATGTCGCTCCCAGATGGAGTGTTCAATTTCCACTCAGAAGGTGCAAGTTACATTGTTATGACTAGATCATAAGATGGATTGAGAACTGGCAAAGAACCATAGAGGGCGGTCGATACATGGCAGCGAGGCAAAAGATGAACTGGACAGAGAACTTATAACTGTGGTTCACAATGTCTTACAGTCGCTACCCCTTTCCCGACAGCTTGCAACCCACAAGACTCCCCCAAAAGTCACCCCCCACCAGGGTTTAGAAGAAGGCTCTCTGCTCCCACCTGCAGGCGGTGTAAGTCCGCCATCGATAGGGTGTCTTCCATGAAGTGCCATCCGTGACATTCCAGAGTAGACATTTCTCTCTCTCTCTCTCTGTCCTTGCTCCTGTCTTCTGTCCCGCTCTCTTTCCTCTCTTCTTCTTGACGTTAACGTATTTTACCGTAAATGGCACAATATAGTCGTGGTCGTTAAACCCCACCACAACCCAGCCAAATCCCCCGACTATCAGCTTCTTCATTTACATTTTACTTTCTGTGGTGAAGAGAGAACGAAATACAGAAACAATAACAACAATATATATATATATCAGTGCATAAAATAATGTAATTGATGGGTTAAACTTAAGTTTATCCCTAAGCCACTTCAAACAAGGCTACGCGATCCCCCTGACAGGGATTAGAAGCCTCCAAAGGGATCATGATCCACCGTTGGGTAACCCCTGGGGTGGACAAATGCAAAGAAAGGTATTCACATAACACAAAAACTCGCACCAACTGAATAGACAAGAATGGGGACAACTGGTAAGATAATTCCTCTAGCTGACATAGCCTCAACGATTTTGCACGGAGTACTGACACCCAGGCAAGTAAGCAAGTGAGCAAGTAACTCAGGAAACATAACTTGTGAATTCCAGCCGGATTTGTAAATGGATGCCTTTGTTGTGTGGGCAAATGTTGACCTCTTGTGTTGTAAATTAACCCTCCAGTGTCCTGGGCTAAATGGGACTGAACCAGCCTTAAGAATGAACGAGTACCTAATGTTTCAAATGGCCGCCTAAAGTAACCCTTTGAAATGATGGCTTTCCCTCCTAAAACAAAGTAAGCCTTTTGAAACGCTGGCGTATTTCAGCTCTCAGTAAGCAAGGTCCCCTGAGATAACTTGGCTTTTAAAACTATTTTTTTGTTTTTTGTTTTTTGTTAAAGGTTTTCAGATCAATATGCAAAATTAAAAAAAAAAGTTGACATGTAAATTAACAGAAGAGAAGTAAAAAAAACAAGGGGGGGGGGGGGATAATTGAGGACGAACAGGTCAAATAATAATAGCAATAATAAAAATAATAATAATGGAGAATTACTGATTAGCAAAAATAATAATAATCATAATAATAATAATAATAAATAAATAAATAAAGTAACAAATAAATAAAAATCCACAAACTGGATAGAAGAAAGAATAAATCACTAATAAAAATAAGGCGAGTAGCGCGGACGAGAGAGCTAGAGAGAAAGAGAGACAGGGAACACATAGGAGAGAGAGAGAGAGAGAGAGAGAGAAAGAGAGAGAGGGAGATAGGATATGCCCAGGGTAAATAAAAATACTTGAACAAAAAGGAGCTCAGGATTAGAAGAAAATAAAAGGGGGGGGGGGGAGGCAGGAAGAAAATGGAATGGAGAGGAGAGGGGTGGGGGAGTGGACACAGACAGGTGGCAATGATGGAACCAGAGTGTAAAAAAACGAAAGAAAGAAAGAAATTGATGTATAGAATGTATGCAGTAAAAATGACGTAAAGCACAGGATGTCAGATGTTATGATTAGATCTATAACTATGAGATTGCAATTTGCCATCACTTGTAAAACAAAAATAAACCAACAGGTCTACACTTTATGTTCCATGTCAGTATCTACAAAAAACGTGTAAGTTGAAACTAAAAGCAGCTTCTAAGCCTAGTGATGGAGAATGTCACTTCATGGGCATTTGAATCCCAATCGAACATCTGAATGTTGATAGCTGTTTACTATTGACTAGCACCAATAGCAAGCCTTATGCTATACTATCAAATAGTTCTTACCACTTGAAGCCAGCAGCCCATTTGTAGATAAAGTAGCTAACATATTAATCGGTTGGATCTGTGATCACTACAAAAAGGCAATTAAAGTAATTACAATGTACGGGGACATCAAAGTGAAAAATATGCTCAGGAGGCAGTGGAATTATTTCTTTACAACCGATACATTTCGCTGTATGCAATAAGAGATAAAGACTAATTATAGGGGACACAAAAGTGCCTTATAAGAGGGTGCTTGAAAACAGTGCGACTTTTTAAGCGAACAAAACTTTTCGTTCAATTATGTGAACAAAGACGACAAGAATCGAAATTTGAAAGAAAAAATGTAAAAAACAGAAGTGATGGAAGGCTTGAGAGATCGGAATGTTTTTGTTTATACTGAAAATGTATGTCTTTTCAGGAGTTTTCTATCAGCAAAAACAATGAAACTTGGCTTTGAGAAAAAATGCGATGATGTGAGATATAAATTAAACAGTTAAAATTACTTGACTCCGGTCATGGAATTGATCAGTTGGCCAGCAGACCACCCGCCTTTCTGTATCCGGAGCTGGGAGGTGTTAGAGAAAATAAAGAAGCTGGTATATGGTTTCTCCTAGAGATGAATGCTTGCAATAAAAACTGGCCTGCAAAACGTGACTGCTGGAAGGTGTTCAATTTCGCAGGGATATACGAATATCTATCACCGTGAACAATGAAATCTTCTCTGTAGCTTGAAGTGTCTTATTGAGAAATAATCAGAAAACACAACTCTCTTCATCAGCTTTCAGCAACAGCCAAGATTTTTCCAACGTTGAAGTTGCTTGTAATTACATTGATTAACCAAGTTTGGCTGATATATCTCATTTCTTTCGTAAGTCGAGCAACGACGCACGCTGACAGCTTTTGTAGGCCAAACGTTATAAGTTAAAACTCTAAAATGTCCAGGGCCACACTGACATCATGAAATACAAGATTTATATGACTTTTGTGTTAGCCTCTGTTCCACTCTGCAGCCCCATTTTATCAAAGTCGGATGACATGAATAATTCTGCAGAGAAGCATCAACTACGTGGAATTCTCAGTAACAATACAGTATTTCTTTAGCAATAAATCTCTTGAAATTAAACCAGTCTGACAACAACTTATTAAATCTTAGAGTGCCGTAGAATCAAACAGCTAATTATCTGCAATTAGATGCTAGAGATATTGATTAGGGGCAGTTACACGACTAAGAAAGACATCACTTCATTCTACTTTCATTTTAGACAAAATCATATTCAGATTTTAATATCGAGCCAAGTTATAATTTCAGCTATTGCCTTTCAAATTTCTTCCCATTTTAGAATTCAAAATCAACAACGTTTCCATTGACATATCGCTGTATAGACTGTTCTCAGAGTTAATTGTGTCATGTAGTAGCATCAAGGAGGAACTGAGTTGTGACTACCACAACTACCAAGTGTGCCAACACATTAACACCAGTTATTGCTTAGCGTGCAAACACATTAACATCCGAACCACTCCAGTCTCACCTCTATCTAAAATCATCAAATGACGTCACCCCCATCTCCTAGATAAAAAAAAAATGAACAACCTAACATTATACATGAAATAACAGGGAACCGGACTGCAACAGAATACAGACCAATGTATTTTTTTGCATTTCTAATAATTATTTAGTACAAAATGGGAATAATGAGTTAGCTGTTATTTCACCAGAGCTGGGACTGAGGCGGACAGGGGATGAATGTACTGTCTTTGAGGTGTGAGGACGGCCTATTGTCTTGCACTGTTGCTCAGTTACTGCAGCCTAAAGTGATATACGTAAAACACACCAAGTGATAGACCCTTCTATAAAATATTGTGTTTCAAATTTTACAACAGAAAAAAAAAAAACAGCCTTCAAATTGAAAACAGTTAACATGGTTAACAATGCACAATTTAAATTACTTCAGTACGCATTGCGTCACTGTCACTGTCTGGCCGTTGAAATTCTATGAGCTTTAATTTAATATCTATTAAAATTCGTGTTTTTGAAAAGTGTCTCAGCGTCATACTGTGTTAAGTAGTATTAGTTACAGTCTTTTCTATTGCCCATGACGCAGGTTAGTAACATACGTCAGGGTCTATGTACGCCTTTCAACCTTCAGGGCGAAAGGAGGGGGAGGGGGGGAGATGTCTTGGATAGCAACATGTAATTTTATCGATTCAGAATCTAACATCAGACTTACTTCACCTGTGTTACCTTTCAGCGACGGTTTCAAAGTATTGGTTTCAACATTCAATGAAAAAAACACGATGGCAAACCTCCATTCAGCAGGGCACCACATGAGTATGGCTGATGTCCTAAACCTACCAAAGAGCCCCATATGGGATGAGCTGATGACGACTTACTACAAACCATATTTTTCGTCCTTTTGTTTTATTTTTATTGACCGAGAACTTCCAGTCTAGTTAGCACTTTGAACATTTCTCACAGTTCGTTTGCGTGTTTGTCATTACGATATTATATCGCATTTTCTCTTCCAAGAATTTGCTGTCTACACTTTTTCTTGGACATCCCTTTGCTAGAGGTATCGGCAGTGTAGATGAACAGAAAGATTTCAAACACACACGCACAGACCGAGCAAAGAAATGTTACATTTCTTACCTGTATGACGCAAGCTTAACCCACAGGTGAGGTGTCTGTCCAGGCTGGTGATGTCACCATCAACCGGTACTCAAGGTCACTTTGATGATGCAGATGACCAATACGTTCATGACCAGACACGGCAATGCTAGCACTTGGTATAGCAAAAGTCTCCTTCTGATGTCAGTCAACAGATAGCTTAATAAAGTTGCACATTTGTTTGAAATATTGCCGCATATAGTTTTATAGCTTGAGTCTGGCCACACGGGGAATGATTCAACGATAAATATTTACTAGCAAATTGTCTGTAATTTTATTTACGCAGACGAAAGCCTTCATAGAAAAGATGTCATATGCATTGTAAGGGAGCATGCGACTGTAATATTACTTTACTTTCACCAAAGATCGTTTACAAAGATCTTTTACAATGCATTTGGCCAATGCATAACATGAATAAAAGCTGCACTGCACACTGTCTCTCGTGATGTCAAGTGATACCTGTTTGGTGAACCATGAATGTGCAAACGAGCATGTAAGACCATTAATTATATCAGCCAGTCGATATGAAACTTCAGAATCTCGAAAACCATGCTTGGAACTGTGTGCTAAACACGAATCCGACAGTTCAGCCAATCTCATTAAGAGCTTCTTTTTTTTTTTTTTACACTTTATGTGATGAAAATCTGATTTTTCTTTTTCTCACTAATTCCTGCTCCAGTTGCCCATTCCCTGGGAAGCCCAGAGGTCGCCATAGATTTCCATGTCAATGGCAGCAATTTCCGGAGTGGAGCATGTTCTATGGCGCTTATCAAGTATACACAAAAATAAGCTGTCAAAAAGCTGATAATCCCTGACATGTGATTGAGCTGAATTAGAATCTCTATGGAGAATCATCAATATAACATTCTATGGAGAGAAACTTGCATTTTTTCTCCTTCCTCATAACTCCACAGGCTCAGCTCGCCATGACCAGGACAGTCATAGACATGTCCCATTGAAATACTTCGACAGAAGGCCAAAGATATGGACCCTACATCTTTCTCCCAGTCTTGAGAAATGCAGAGAAAAACTCCAGATTTTGTATCTCGTTGTTTAAGTTCTGACGAAAGGGGAAACATTTAATGATAAAAAAAGGTCCTGTAAGTTTTCGCCTAATCTAGGCAGATGTTGAGCTTGGGGGAAAAAAAAGCAGATATTATAAAGAATATCTGAACAAATAGCCTTATCCCTGTCCCTGACCACAAGATATGACTGAGTATTCCACTTGTAAATTAAATCCGTCTTTAATAACGCGAGGCCCTTTTAATTATGCGACACTATATTAGACTATAAGGATCGGATCTGCTACACTTTAGGAAGTCTCATTACATCTAACAGCAGAAATTAGAATCACGTTAGGGATAAAATCAATGAAGATAAACGGGAGACAACTCCAATGATGGCATGCAAAGGAGGAATGACGATAAACTTCACACGCCGTAGGATTTAATCAAATTAAAACATACACGTGCAAGCTGATAGCAAAAACGTTGCCCTTTTCTCAGAGAAGCCAGCCATATGACCTGGCACAAAACAAAATGAGGCATTATGGCTTCATTACTGTTTACTCTTGATCTGCAAGTTTCAGGAATGTGGTCGAAAACTTCCAACACTCTGCATTCAACAAGACAATGTCACATTATAGGAAAAAAAAAACTGATGCTCATACATTTGTGGGACATCTTAAATAGCTTCAGCACTAACTTTTTACTTCCTTTTGAAACTATTGATTAACTAGATATTCTGAAGCAAAGTTGCAAAATATGAAAAATTATGATGAAATGGCAATTCATGACACATTCTTTGAGACACTTGCTCCAAAACAAGATGCTAATCAAAACTGAAAAAAGTCACCATCCAGAAGTGAACCATTTAAGACATTAAAATTCTACTGGAACGGCCATATTAAATGTAAGTCATATAGTCCCAGCAGATGTTAATGTGATGAAAGGTAAAAATGCATATTTAATTATAGAAATTTGATTCAGCCTAAGATTTTTTTCACAACAGAAAAATGGCTTGAATGGAAAGACAGATTTACATTGGAATAGCAGGTCCAAAGAAAATGACCCTTTAAAATCATTTCCATCCACATATGGAAATATCAATCTTTGAGCATCTATCACGCTACCATCTATGTATTTTCATATTCAGAGTAAAGACACATCCCGCCCCCTCCCCTCCCCCTGATTCCCCCCCCCCCCAATCATTTTCCGCCTCAAAGTTAAGTGTTTAAAAGTCATGCTTGGCGTAGCAGCTGAATGGCAAGAAAGTGAGTAAGGTCAATGTCAAGGAGGGCGTGTTTCTATCTTCAGCTTTGTAATAAGAAGATCTGGTTTGCTTTATTTGTATTTCTGTTTCTTTTATAGTTTTGATAATTATGGCGCCAAGAAAAAAGTTTACTTTACATAGTTTTGCGGTAGCACTGATTGTCAGTTTTTTTGTTTTTTTTAAGGTCTACATTATAGAACATAGCCATCTCTGTTGCTGGTCATGTGAGAAAAAAAAACCAAACAAACAAACGAACAACGAAACAAAAGACAAATAACTTATGAGAAAATAATAAACTTCGTAAGAAATTCGTCTGTTATCATGTGCGAAACAAGAAAGCTCGTAACACAAATTCAAGCACCTAGTAGTGCTAAATCAACCTCCTGTAGAAACAATGTCCATGACAATGATAGTCTGAACTAAAGATGGCGAAAGAAGATGATGAGGCGAAAGTTTTACCAATACTTTCAGCAATCATCAAAGAGAGCAAGAGCTAGACTCACCCACAACTCTGACATAATATCCTTTTTGTTTGATTGATTGATAATTATGTATGGTTACCAACGCAGTGATTCCAAGCGTTGTTGCTATTGCTCAGTCATCCATTTATCTTAAGGTATGAAGAGAACTTAGAATCTTTACAGAAACAATTAAATATAATGCTACTGTAAATGCTCGGCGAATCAGACTAGAGGGCCAGCCTCGCCAACTGTTCCCTGTAATACAATGCTTCAAACTGATGAAAACAAACTAAAAAGTCAATTTTTACTTAAAACAAACTAACATCGATAATTAGTGTTAGAGTGGCAAAGAACATACATCTTTAGATGAACCTAATATAGCGATAGATATCCAAAGAGACTTTTGAAGGACTATGGCTATATACTGCAAGAATATCTTCACATAATCTTATGGAAAAAGATCAGAAACGTCAAAAAAAAAAAAATTAATAAAGCGAGGATTATAATAATTATAATAATAACAGATAGCATTATCGTTGTGTCTATTCCGGTACCAGTTGTAAGCACTTGACAATCTATTATTACCCGGACAGGCCCAAAGAAGACACATATGTTCTCAGCTTCCTGAGAAGCATACAAGGCAGCTGTGTGTTAGGTGATCTAAAGTCTGACAGTATGTAATACAGCACTGAATTCCACGACAACAGTACTGCTACAAGACTCGGCTGACACAAGTGTAAACAGACTGAAAAACACACCTCATTTGGGTAATCATAACTGAACACAGCAATGGGCCACAGCAATCTACCATCCCTTGAAGGCTAAATTATAATCCTGATCACGTATATTAAAAATCACTAGTTAACTGCACTGATATGATGAAAAAACCAAGGAGAAAATGCCACTTTATTGATATGTGAAGACCTCAGTGTAATTCTGATAGGACCATAAAAACCTTTGAACTATAACACGAATCCTGAATTTAACAGTTGCAAAAAAAAAAAAACAAAGTGTTATAACACCAATCTGGTTCAGAAACAATGAGATTATAAATTTATAACGTCAGCAGACAATTTTGAAACTTTCAAATACATTTTGGTTTTTAAGGGATCTTTTTAGATTTTCTGAAAATGTTTCACCCTTCAACTGAAGGAGTCATAAACCACTTATACCCAGCTGAGAATGAAACGTTGCCATGTCAGTTTCAACTCTTTTATATGTTAAATATACAGAACCCAGATCGGCATTTTGGACACTGTCATAACATTATACTAAGCTTCTCTCAGGCGGTTGTTGCTTAGTAATCCTCAAATATCTCTGTTGTCACTAACACCTTGTATATAAGGTAGTAACTTAGATTTCCATCAGGAAAATTACCCCCCCCCCCACCCACCCCCAAATATGGAAAGTTTGTTCTGTTAGTGGCCAAAACGCTAAAATCTGACAAAACTTGTGATCACTAATCTTTTTTTTTTAACTTCATAATTAACAATTTAAACAGCTGGTCCGAGACAAATCCTTTTGAATCTACTGTGAATCTAATGCCAGAAACATTAAGAGTATCTGCTGTGTATACTTATACATCATTCACAAACTCGTATCGGTCGGTAAAGAGCATTCTATTACCGGTAAGTCACAATATGATATTATTTTCCATTGGTCTTTTGTCGGCGTCCGGGCAGGTTCAAATCTGGAGAAGAAACTACGAGGGGCCCGAGCGGTCCCACAGCACGCGAGGTGGCCATTTTCACACGCGCGGCGCACGCTTCAGACTCCAGACCATCTCTCTTTGCCCCACACCGGGTCAAGATCGCACGCGCAAAGCAAAGTCGGGCTGTGATTGGATGCAGGCCTGGCCGCCGTGCGTTTTGGATTTTTTTTTCTTTTTCAGGTTCTCATTCTCGTGCTTGTTTTTTTTTTTTTCAAATTACTTTGGATTGTTTTCTTGACAAAAGAAATGCCTATATGTAGCTTTTTTAATCTTTTTCTCTAAATCTTTTCTTACTTCTTTTTTTCCTTATCAAAAAATGTATTCCCTTATATATATTTGTGTGTGTGTGTGTGTCCGCGCGCATGTCTGTACGTGCGTCTGTGTGTGTCTGCTTGCGTGTGTGTGTGTGTGTGTGTGTGTTTGGGTTTGTTGTTTTCTTAGCATAGACTTTCTCAAGATAACGCATACTAGGAGTGAACTGTAAGGAAATCAACGATTTCTATTTCCTTTATACAACCCAAGATAGCCATATTCGTTAGATAAGAATTTGTGTTTGTAAAGTCATAACAGCAAAATGTGACACACCCAATTTTATTCGACTTTTAATGGAAAGATTGCCGGTAATTAGTCAGTGAAAACAGTGGGAGCTACTAGCTCAAACATTAGAGAGATGACTTGTGTTGTCTCCCAATGTGAAGAAAACTATCTATAAGAAGTATCACAAAGGACTAGATAAGATGAAAATCTTTTGTTTCTGAAATGAGAATTGCTATCCTAGGAAGAAAATAATTGGTTGAGCACTTCCTAACAAGGAATATAGACGGACTTTACGAACGTTGTAACAAATAAATAAATAGAAAAGAATCAGATCACAGTGACGCATTTGAAATTAAAAGACTTTAGAATAAAATTTCATTAATCTTTATGATTTTTTCTTCAATACAGAAACCGAACTCGACAGACCTGAATAGTTTTTTTTTTAAAAAGTGTTTAAGAGCAAAAGCATTGGATAAACTGAATGTTGGACTGTTATAATAGCATTCATGGCTGTGTTAGATGTGATCAGAAATCTTGAGTTAGACACATCAGATTGAATGCTGCCAGTGTCACACATTTCCGCAGAGAGTCTGCCTGTAAGAAAGTGTCTCTCTGGTCGAGGGTTTAGATGTTTGCTCCTCAGCGAATGACTTAAATGTTGGGTTCGAAATTGGAATTCTACGGCAGGATAGGAAAGGATAGAGGTTTAAAACCGACAGTCTCTGTTAGAGGCTGGACAGTCTCCTAACTTCCCTAGTAGGGAAGTCGGACGTCTAGTCGTCTCGTTCAAGGGTGAATAAAAAGATTCCCTGGGTACGTACGCACCTTCAAGAAATCACCATGATTAAAAAGTTGGATGAAGAGTAGGCGAAAATGCTTCCATCCATGCACACTTTTCAAATTGCAAATCTATACCCTCAATATCTTCTTTAAACGAGAGTGCGGAGGCACAAAGGGCTAGGATAAACTTACTTTCTGATGATTAAACACCTACACACAATACATAATAAATAATATAGAAGGAGAAAAAATCTGAACACAAACCAGGTTGGAGAAGGATGGGCTTAACCAGGTCGAATCGCCAAAGACACGGGCCATGACTAGCTCACAGCTGGAAGGGGAGCGTCCTTATGTCCCCGGGCGGAATCCAGCACTAACGAGAAAATGATATTAATAACGACATAATCAACAGACAAAACATCTTTGGCAATTTTTCTTTCATTTAATGTCATCTTCTATTTATGTCTAAATTCTTTATATTTCTGCCTCGAAGAAGAATCTGATAATATCTTCCGAAATTGGGAGCTGTTCAAAATAAAATTGTTACATAGTTGGACACAATATTAAAATAGATTGTTTGTGTAAATGAACGTATCAAGTTACTTGCCGGTTGGCGATGTCTGCCTTCCTGTTTGAGATATTTCTGTAAAATAATGATAATCATAATTTTGATAAATTACAGAAGTCTCTGGCATCTCATTTCCATGTCTGCAGCAGGAAATAAAAGAATCAATCAGCCTGCTTGTTTGAGGAATTACATTGATTTGGCTATCCTACAGTCTCGGGATTCCGTGTCCTCATTGATGGTCTATCTATCTATCTATCTATCTATCTATCTATCTATCTATCTATCTATCTATCTATCTATCTATCTATCTAT
>JBCAUA010835772.1:0-13935 GCA_038406235.1 Peronia verruculata
GGCGTAAGCATACCGCAGCGAGTTACGGTAGTCCTAAGCTTACGACTGCCTTACGACTCAATTATAAATACGGCCCCTGGCTCGGGCCGGGCTTTTTTCCAGGCCTAGGTAATACTGGTGTAATTAGTGAACTTGTAAGTATCTCTGATGAATTATTAAGACAAAAAATTATTAATAATCAACAATATCAAGTTCTGCAATCTAAAATGTCGTTATTAAAAATGCTTTCATAAAAAGAAATAAGTATATAATATTATACGGCAGAGGATCTTTGATTCTGTTATAACTGCAGTAGCGAACAAAGTTTTATCTGTTGTAATAGGTGAAACAGCAAAAACAAAATTGCTTCTAGTCTTGTTAAAGATGTAGCTGCACCAATATTCAAAAACACAGCCGTAGATGTGGGTAAGAAAGCAGTTGATGAGTTTATACTTGATAAAATGTTTACCAATCAACTGGGAAACCAGAGCTTACAACCACATCTAGACAAATGTTAAATAACATACTGGGAACAGGTATCAAGAGAATCGAGTTAGAACTTTGTCTTTTGTAAACTCTTTCTCATAAAGAGATCCTTTAATCTCTTCACCGTCAAAAGCTCTGATCTTATGAGTGGATTTGTATGTAATATTTCATCTATAGTAAATATCTCTATTGTCCATTTTTGGTGTATATCCTTTCTCAAAAATGTCTTTCTTTTTACTAATCCTAACTCTATCCTTTAATTCAAATTTAAGTTTGTCGCTTTTAGTTAGTAAATCATCATATAGATTAATATAGACAATGTCTTCGTTTATTTTTTTACTGGCTTCAACACGAGCCATTTTGATTCATGTATGATATGTGTTGTTATAACTATGTACTAAATTGTTTGATATATTGACATACTTTGTTGTGTTATTAGGTGTGAAATATTTAAACATTTTTTTCTTTCATTGTTCTGTTCCATCTCTCTGCTACCGATAATTTTTCTTCATTTTCTGTTGAGTAAAGGTCAAAATCCTTCTTAACATATTTGTTATAAAATTCAATTCCTTTATCAACCCAGAGTTTTTCTGGCTTTCTATCTTTTATACTTTTAACGGCTTCGGACACATCTATTTCACTTTTACTTTTTAAAGGAATCATCCAGCCGTATTTACTAAACACGTCTATTACAACAAGGATGTCTTTACAACCTTTATTCTGTTTAGATAAAGAAGACATGTCAATAGGATCAACAGCCCGTATCTTATCTATACCTCTTACCATAACTGGTCCCTTTTGAAATTTTCGAATCACCGGTGGATATTTGATTATATTACGACCTATCCTTTCTCTTATACCAGGATTATAAATTCCGTTTTATTCAGTTAGCATGTTTTTCTCACAGATTTCATTTCTGAATTTAGTGTCTGAGTTTTGGAAGTAACAAATGTCATGATGCGTGGCTGCTTCGTCAACTTTATTAATTGGTTTACTCCATTCTTTTAGTGTTAGATCATTATTTAAACTCTTATTTAACTCAGTTCAAGGACCTGCAAAATTATAACCAGGGATATGCATTCCCACTGGTAATTTGTTAATCAAGACATTAACAATTTCAGCTCCAGCTATAAATTGGGTTTTTCTAGAACCGCAAATTTTACAGACATTTCTTAAATATTCCTGTTATTTTTTATTATTATTACTATTATTATTTTGTTGTTGTTCTAACCTGTTGTCTGTCATCAGTTTCTGTTTGCTTTTTGCATTTTATACAGTACATTTTACAACGTTAAAAATGAATGCATTATCAAACTTTGATATTTCAGATGCTGTTAACGAATTAAAAATACCGAGGTTAGAGGCGTATTCTTAAGAGATGAACTACCTAAAAGACCAAGGAGAAAAGAATGTGGAATACCAAATTTATATGATGGTAGAAAAGTATGAACTCATTGGGTGACATGGTATAAGGGAACAGACAATAGTTTTATTTATTTTGACAGTTATGGAATCCAACCTCCTTTAGAAATTATTAACTACCTTAGAAAAGTTCCTGGTGATATATCTTATAACTCAGAGCAAATACAAGACCCCAATACAGTTTTTTGTGGGCATCTGTGTTTGTATGTGCTAAAAGAATTATCAGAAGAAAGAAGTTTTCAAGAGATTTCAAATTCTCTACAATAAAAATGGATCGTTTTAAAGTTTGTAACACTTCTTGTTTGGTAACAAATCTATTTATTTATTTCAAAAAGAAAGTAAAGTATCAAACGGTCGTGAAGCTAAATATAAAGAATGTATAAGAGCACAGAAACATAATTACTACATGAAACAAGGATAAATATAAACAAGCATACCAAGAATTTATCGTGAGAAATCCTGGTTATAAAAAAACAATATATTAAAAAAATGGTCGAAACAAAAATTCGGAGAAATCATTAATCAAAGTATGACTGACAATATTAATGAAGAGAATCCTAATGAATATATTAATTAACTTAAACGTAGGGAAGAAATAAACACGTTTCCGGTTAAAATCAAAATGATTTTTAAGTGTGAATTTAGAACACCTTTCGCATTTGATATAGTTAATGCTTATTATTCACACCCAATAGAAACTATACTTTCAAAAAATTATATTGATAACTATTATGAAAAATTGGTTAACAAGTTCAATTCATGGGTTGATTCCTACCACGAAAGAGGCAGTGGATTTGTATTCGATAAAATAGTCGAAGTAGAAATTAAACAATTTAAAGTTAGTTATCTAAAAGCTTCATCTTATATTCCTTTGCAATTTAAATCTAGTAATATCGCAGTTCAGTTCTTTGTTGTCCTATCTCCATTTTGGGCGATTTGGATATGTGTCGTATGGAAGAGGGATAGAAAATCCACCATATAATTAATTAGTTCACCGATCACTTGCCCAAACAAGGTATATTTTGAAAATCATTTTGTCCTGTCTCCTATGTGCAAAAACAGTTGCTAAACACAACTCATCAATTTTCTCAGAAGGTGAAAAATGGAGATAGGGCAACAGAGAACTGAGCTCATGATATTATAAACGTTAACAATTTACAAGATAACAAAAGTTTCTTATTTTCAATCCTGTCAAAATTGCATCCAGCAGATGATAATAAAGAAAGAGTATCTAAATACAGAGAATACGAAGTTACTACAGATATGACTGGAATAGGGTATCCTGTACGTATCAAGGATATTCCAAAAGTAGAAAAGAAAAACAATTTATCCATAAATGTCTTCGCTTTAGAAAACCCTAAAGAAAAATCAAGTCTTTATCCTGTTTATTTTTCTAATAATTCTATAACAATAAATCACTGTCTTAGAAGAACTAATGAAATCTGAAACAGACCGTTATAAGGTTAACCATTATCGAAGACTTCAGAAGAGTATATTTCAATTGATTATGTTTCTTATTATCAGAAATTAAGATTCCTTGATAGTTACAGATTTTTATCTAAAGGATTATCTGATGTAGCTAAATCTTTATTATCTATACTATCAAAAGATTTCGATAACGACTGTGATTAAGTTGAAAAGAAAGGATTTTATCCGTATGAATACATTGACTCAATAGAAAAATTGAAAAAAACAGAGTTACCATTAACTGAAAAATTTTATTCAACCCTTAGGAAGAAAGATCTAACAGATGAAGATTATGAACATGCTAAGAAAGTATGGAGTTATTATAATTGTATAATTGTTATCATGAATTATATTTAAAAACTGTTGTAGTAATTTAAGCTGATGCATTTGAGAAGTTGAGATAATTCTTTTTAGAGTATCACCAAATTGGTCCCTGTTACTGTTTCTCACCTCCTGGTTTGACATGGCAATGCGGTTTAAAATATACAGAAATAGAATTGGAACTATTAACAGATTATGATATGCTACTGATGTTTGAGAAAGGAATAAGAGGCGGGTTTTCGGGAGTTTTCGTACCTAGACATGTACAAGCTTTTAACAAATATACTCATAACTTTGATGATGGCATTAGGATAATAGGTAAATATGAATGTGAAAGACACTTAGATATCATCAAGAACGGAGGAAATCTGAATGAATTTTCAAAGGAAAAATATTTACATTATCTAGATCCCAATAATTTTTATGGTTGGGCAATGTCACAACCTTTACCAACAAAAGATTTTAAATAGGAAAACGAAGATCACTATCTAAATATCACTGGAGATAATCCACCGAAAGGAAGAGAATGTATCATAGAGTGTGATTTGGAATATCCTAAAGAAACAAAGATAAAAAGAATGAGATACCCATGAGCACCAGAACATATGAAAGTAACAGAAGAAGAGTTGTCAGAATATCAATTAGATTTATTAGAAAAAGAAGGTAGGACGTTAATAAATGAAGAAACACTGTTTCCAACTTTAAAGGATAACATTAATATGTTTTACATCACTCTATTCTAAAACAATATATCAAACTTAGATTAAAAGTTACAAAAACTTATAAACTATTTCTTTCGAAGAAAGTGACTGGTTAAAGAAATACATAGATTTTAATACAAACCAAAGAACTAAATCAAAATCAGAGTTTGAGAAAGATCTTTGGAAACTGATGAACTATGCAAAAATACTAGAAGTAGAAATGAAATAAAACTCTATACTGATGAAAAAGAAGTAAAGAAGAGTATCAATTAACCTAACATTAAAGATGCAATAGTCTTAAATGAAAGCCTTATAGAAATAATAACAAATATAACATCTATTAAGTTTGATAAACCTATTTATTTAGGACAACTATCTTAGATTATTCTAAGTATTTAAAGGATAAATTTTACTATGAACCTGTTATTAGATTATGGCCTAATAATACGTTGATTGCTTCAGATACTGAAGTATTTTGTTTCTATAGAAACTGAAGATTTAAACAAAGAAAAATAATAGATGAATGAGACACATCAAATTATCCAAAAGATTATCATTTATAATCTGATAAAAATAAAAAAGTTACAGATAAATGTAAAGATTAATTAAACGGAAACATTATGAATGAAATATGTTTTTCTGGGAAGTAAAGCTTATTCTTTCTCTGTGTAGGATATAAAAAAAATAATGTATTAGAAGGGGAAAGAAATTAAAAGGAATAGGAAAAAACAACAATAAAAAAAGACATAACATGTAATGATTATAAAAATTGTCTATTTAACACTGAAGTTCAGATGAATACTCTAAATTCAGAAAAACATAATATGTTTATAAATGAAGTAAATAAAAAAGGTCTATCACCATTCGATGATAAAAGATGTATTCTAAATGATGGTATTAATACATTATTTTAAGGATTATACTCCGACAGGGTGGTGGAGTAACTCTTTAATTTCATGTAAATGTTTAATTATCTTCCTATAACTTAAATTACAACTTAGTAACAAAGGATAATATTCACACTCTAAATAAAAATGTATATAATCATAAATAATTGTTTTATTTCTTTTAAAAATTCTTTCTTTGTAAATTTTAGAAAATCTGTATCATTATCATAAGTTAATTTTATCTTATGTAATGCCATTCCAATATTGTAATGAAAGTGTTTATTTCTTCTTTCGATTTTATCTAAGTAAATAAACATTTGTTTACATATGTCAACGAGTTCTTCATTTGAAGTTTCATCATTCATTTTATAGTTTAATGTTTCTACTTTAAAAGTTTGAAAGAGTCTTTCTTCGAAATCTTTAGGAAGTCTTTTTGCCTTTTTATTCTTTGTCTCTATTTCTATACCAAATGCTTTTATATACTTTTTAAAGGCTTCTAACTTACTAGGAGCTATAAACCTTTTAATTTCATTGAACAACGAACAATTTTTTTTTTTATCCATTTTTAATAGAGGATATTCAACCATCGTATAACATTCACCTGATTTTCATCAGACTCGAATGAAATTATTTTATCTGAGATAACCACAGTATAAGCTTTTGTATTAGCAGGAACAGGAGAATTAAAAGTAGCTTTAATCATAATATCTGTTACACTATTTTTTAGTCTTTCACTTTGTTTACTTACGTTGATCGCAAAGATAGGATGAAGCATTTGATACTCTTCCGAAGTAACATCCATACCACTTACTAGATTATCTATTCATAAAAATCTTTTCTAAAATATTTTGCATCACCATAAGCTCTAGAGAATCTAAATCTTTTAAATGAAAGATCATATGGAACAGCTGGATATTGTCTAGAATTTAGATTTACAATAATACTTTTCAAATCTACATTATTAAAAGTAGAAGGATTAGATGTTTGAACACTCTTATTTCCTGATTGGAAAGCTATAGGAAACCATCTAGGTTTTTCTAGTGAGGATTTTATTGATAACCTCCATGAAAAATGTTTGGTCTAAGGTACAGAAATTAAATCGCATTGTCTATTTCGAAAACCGACTTGTACATTTTCTTTTTCTTCATTATGTTTATACAGATGAAGTTTTGGTTCATCAGCTGATAACACATGAGGAACAAAGTCTAGTAAGAGTTACTTTTCCTTCATCAAAATCTGCTTTTCTATACAATGCAATGTCATTTTCACTTCTTCTGTTTAGTGTCAATTGTTGTCTAAAACCATACATAACTTTGTTATAATCTTCCATTAATATGCTCCATTAATATGCAACTAAAATTTTCTTTGGGTTCTAACTTTTCAGTCAAACATCTTTGTCTTATATTGAAACCATTATTATCATCTACAGTTACATTGTTATCTTTTTGCCCCCAAAACCTCATGTCATTTTCAGGATACTTCAAAAAAACCTTACATTGTTGTTCCTTGTCCTGGATCATTTATCTGTTTCTTCTCCTGATAAATCGTATCGTATGGTTTGAAATAAGTGCATCAATCCATTATAACTAAAGTTAATTGTATCATCATCTGCATATAAATTCCTGTTTTCCTTAGTTACTGTTCATTCTATAATCAAATAACTTTCACTAGGATGAGTAAAGATATCTTGAGTTTCTATTACTATTCGAATTTTACCACCATTATTCAAATTAGTTCCTGTAACTGTGTATACTCATGACCCACATAAGATTCAATACTATCATCAGTAACTATTTCTTCATTAATTTTAAAAATATTTTCCATTTTATATGTGCAGACTTTTTAAAGATAATCCATAATGTCTTGGGTAACAGGTTTCAGTGAAAGTCTATTTCTACTGATCAAAATTGGTTTATACAAATTAATCTTAAAGAGATCTATATATTCATTATGTTTTGATGATGCATCTATATTTTCATTGATGATAGCATAACTTTCTTCTTTTCTTCTACTTATAACTCTGAATTTTAAATGACCTTATTCTGGTGAAAATTCTACTGAGGGAGACATAGGTGGTTGTGTAATTATTGAGTTAATCCTGGAATTATTTCAAAAGGAGTATACAAATTTTGTAATGTTGCACCATCCATAATAACTGTTGAACCTAACAGAAATCTTGTAGCTAAAATATATATTAGGACCTTTAATTTCTTAAACAGAATAAAGTTTTTCTGAAGACAAAAAAATACTCAACATATTCTTGTAAAAGAACTTCTATCATTTTCAGAGTTTGGATCTAAACTTCCTGTCAAAAGACCAGAATTTAATATTTTAATTATTTCACTCCTGCCTTCTTTTCTCTTAATTTTATCATTTCTTGGTTGAAAGTCAATTGTTGAAAATCAATATTCCAATCAAATTTTGCTGGAGCCACTTTTATTATTCCAGATTCATTTACTAAATTAACTGGCGTTTTATCAAAACTTTCTAATAAATAAGAAATCGAATCCCTACTTTCATATCAAGTGTATTTTCCATTGTCTAACCAGAAGTCAAAGAAAACATTCTCTTTTCCTTCCTTAGTAAATCCATCTACATCTATTAAATCATTTAAACTGATGTCACCAACTTCACTTCTTATATCACTCCCATCTTTATTAAATTTAAAACAACATTTGTTATCAAGTTTACCATTCTTGTCGAACCCTTCATCATTTTCCAAATCACATAGATTTGAAGAATACTTGTGTATTCGAAAAAGAGCAGTCTCTGATGCATCGCTCATTAAACTAAATTTATCTACAGACATTTCTGTTGTAAAAAAATTAAGTCAATTGTGGAAGGTGACTCAAAGTGGGAGAATAATAGAAAAAACCCAAAGAAAAAAGAGATAACCACTGTAAATAGGGGTAACATAGTGCTAAAAATCGACTCTCGATTTCGGTTTCGGGTGAGCCAGACTCGCTCAAACTGTCGCCGCCAGAGTCGAGTGTACTATCTCCTTATTCTACTGTCTTTGACCCAGGCCATTTTCACACGAATTCATTGTGGAATATTTGCCCTCGCCAATATCGATATCGGCATGGTGACGCAAATCGTCTCACTATTACAGCTTGTAAACTTTCAAATAGTTCATTTTGATCAAAGAAATCGACCGTTTCTAATCAGGCTTGTGAAATAAAACTTCGGATTCGCTTGTGCATATGCAAGAAGGTTGTGAATCTAAGTTTTTAAACTGACAGACGTGTCCACGACAGCGAATTTCACTATTTGCGACAAATAAAATATAAACCCGAGATTCTTGCTCATCTATACATGAATATTAGAAGGTGTACATTATTTTATTATTGTTCTCTTCCCTATTCAGTGATGAGGCAAAAATGTGTTCCAAATTCAAAATGTGTTCCAAATTCACGCCAAATGCAAGTAGACCGTATTTTCAGAAGCAATGTAATTTCACATTGACTCTTGAAGCTGTGTACGCATTGCTGATATCAATGTTACACAATGATTTTATTTAACATCTTATTTTGTCTGGATTACAGTTTTATAATTTCATGGTTTTAAGTGTTATGATTGTGTTAAAAAATGTTATTTTATACAAATACAGAAATAGCAATTAATTCGCTCTGTTTTTAGCGTAGCTCAATTTTTTAGGAATTGGAATCGCAGCAGCATAAAAGGTACAGTCATTATTTACTCACGAAAAATAAATGGTGTTGTACTACCATGGCCACAATTAAAAACTTTCTGCTTATTACTGAAAAAGAAAAAAAAAGAGGGGGGGGGTCTCTCTACAGTAAAAATATAACACGTGTTCCCCGAAATTCCCAACCAATACTAGATCTATTGAAACGCATAATTGTATGTGATTGAGGAAGAAAACAAATCCAGTGACAGTAACGGCTTGCCCGTCCTCTTCAATCTACCAATACTGTGAACTTGCTTGACTCTGCTGATTCGGAAGATGTTTACAGTACAAGTAACCTGATATAGCACGTTAGTGTTTAATAGATGAAACTAATAGGATATCGGTCGAAAAAAAAAAAAAGAAGAAGAAAAATAATAATCGTGACTTCTACATCCACCAAGAATCAAATTGTATATCGGAATCATCGTTTTGTTCCCGGGTCGGGATATAGGGATGAAGCAGATGTAGATCTAAGCTCAGTGTAATGATGTCGCGACGATGGTAAAAGTTAATGAGGAAGCTGTTTAGCAGTAGAAATACTAGTTTGCTTGAATTATTTTTGACTTTTTTTTTTTTTACTTTTAGTATGTACATTTTCCTGTTTTTTTTTTTTTTTTCCTTTTTGGTCTGAATGAAGTCAAAAGATGAACTGTTATATAATACTCCGAACTCTCTGGAACATTCTATATCAGTGAATGGTGGCATGTTAAAAAAAACAAAAAACCCGAAGGTTCCATTTTATCGTAAACTGGAACCATTATACTATTTTGCTGAACTCTGTATCGGAGGTCATGGAGTTTATAAACCGCAAATAACGGATTTTATAATCGTTATGATTTAAGACTTCGAAAATAAATAAATAAATACATAAATAAATAAAAATAATAATAAATTCTGATTTTTTTATTCTTTTAAATTAATATAAGTTCACATACAAAATTTTACAGAAACTGATGTTACAGAAGTTGATGAATTTTCATGCTCAAAGTGTATTATTTCAAAGTTTAGAAGCTATAGTTTTGTATCTTAGGGATGTGTTACTGTGTATTACTATTGTTTTGTTTTTGAGAATTTTCCAGATATCAGAGTACTAAGTCATTACTGATATGCCGATTTCTTGATTGTCTTCAGTCTTGATTTGGCCACTCAATTAAGCTCAGTAAGATGACAAGTATCACTGCAAAGTTAAATCCAGAAATTCACTGAAGACTATTAAGGCCTCCTGACTACACGAGGAGAGGCAATTTATGCATTGTATACAGTCATTTATCTCTTAAGCTTTTTTGTGCATCGAAATAAATGTACCACTACTATCCCTGAATAGGACACCCCCCCCCTGTTCCTTTATCAACTATATGAAGCTAAATAATTGGAGAAATGCGGATTTACATCCATGTCCTGCTAATCCAGAATGGAACTTTCACTAAGTTTACGCACTGATATTTCTTTGACCTGTTATATAAAAATCTACATAATTAATCTAAAATCATGTCTACCCGACTAGCATAATTATTTTTGAAAGTGCTAAGAGTTATACTTTCACCGCATTTTTTTTTGGGGGGGGGGCTTTTATTGGCATTTTTGTGGCATTTGTCTGCATTGCTGGAGGTACTGCATTGCTGAAAATATGGCATTTTTCATGGATCCCAGCCCTTGTGACCAAACGGTCAAAATTGGCTCTGCGATCTATTGCGATCCACTTTTCCTTTCCGGCCAATAAAATCGCATCATTTGAAGACCTTGTAGATTCCAGATCTCGACAATAGACCTTAGAAAGAAGTTCTTCACTACGCCTAATCGTATTGGCTTCAGGACAATGATAATTAGGGTTCTTTTATTATTATTATTATTATTATCAGGGCTGGAGTAAAAGTTAGGATGAGACATACGATTTATTCAAATATCCCAGACAAATTAGTTAATATAATTAAAGCACCTGCCAGAATAGACCATTGGGAACATTTTGACCATCTGGTAGTGAAAAAAAAAAAAAAAGGAGAAATTTTTTAACTTTTTTGCAGGACTTTGTATTGTGTAGGATTTCTATAAGTTAAAGTAGATGTATAAATTTGTAAACTTATCAAAGCAACTGTTATATCTGGCTATCTTTATGTATAATTTGTTAACTGCAGTGTTAATTCCTTTATCTTTTTATAATTAACAATATGTCGTACAGACAATAATCAGGAAGAGTAGTGGGATTTCACTGAGACTAATCAAAACAAAAACAAACAAAAAAACTATGATGTGAACATGCTTCTCAGGTAATTCAAATAATAATAATAATAATAATGATTATATAATATAGATCGAAGAAACTTAAATTCTTAAACAAATATAAAAATCGTAGCAACTTGTCAAGCAAAGTTATAGAGTACAGGCGAATATTTGCAGAAATTTCAGCCTCAAGCACTGACTAACAAATACATTTACTGGCATTTTCAAAGCCAGTCATAGGTAGAAAAATGATAATAATAATAATAATAATAATAATAATAAAAAGAAACAGAATGAACTAAAACAAAGTAAAAATAAATCAAAGAAGCAAACAGATTTTGTTTATTAAAATTGACTCACCCAGAAAGTAGATCAGCAAGCAATGGTCTCCGTCACTGGTTATCTCCACCTCACACGCCTGACGTCTGTCTGTGCACTGAAACTTTTGCAGAATGTTCTGCTGCTTTTAAGGAAGACACTTAATTTTGAAAATGATTCATCAGGGATCCTCAAGTTCTGCGGAAGGGTGCGACCCACTCATGAAGATGCTGATCTCTTGCACCGGATTTGGTTAAATAAAAGAAAGAAAATGTAAATTGAAGGATTCATGAAGATGTTAAAAGCTATAACATTTATTGTAACAATCTTGACAAATTTGAGCAAGAATGTATTATAAACAAATAACGCTCGTTATTTGCAAAGGTTTGGGGGTACTTTTGAACCAAATTTAAAAGAATATAAAAGAATGCAGTATCGTAACATTTGAGTTACATTTCATAGCGCTTGCAGTTTAGGATTGGGTAGAAAAACTAGAGACAGTTCAAGGCCTGGAGTTACATCTATCACACTGGCCTGGTATGCCGTACAGCAATCGGTACAGCTGTTCTTCACATGCATTTCCTCAAATGTTCAGCAAACTCTGGATAGGAGACAACTTCTTGTATTTCACTGGGCCACCATTTTGCAAACCTGCAGAATTGGGTGTATTATCAGTATTTATTATTTATTGTCTGAGATATCAAATTTAAAGTCCATACATACAGATCTAGATGTTTCTCTGATGTCTGAAGTAAATAAAGATTTAACACATGACATAATATGTATGTCCAACGTAATAATATGTCTACAAAATAATTTAATATTTTATTAAATATCTATAAGTTACAGTTCCATCTTCTAAAAGTGGAGTGGCTTTGGTCATCTGTAAGACAATGGTGTTGATACTGGCGAATGTATTAGATAAAAGCATAAATATCAGTTTTTGAAAGAAAAGTCATCATCTGGTAAGTCGTTTCTCATTGATCGGGAGTTACAATTACTGAATCGTCCTGGCATGAAACAAAAATGTATTATGTGGCGTCTACAACGTAGAATTAAGTAGCTGAGCTATTACCAGCACATTTTGGGTTAAATAAGTGGGAAAATACTGAAACGTTAATGAGAAAAGTCTATTGTCCAAGTTTCCTAGTGTAATAAAAAATAATAAACTTCACTCTGTCTTCCCGTTTCGCCAGTGCTGGCACACTCTGCAATTTGACTTTTTTTTTTTTTTTTTGAACTTTTTTTTTTTTTTTTGGTCTCTTAATGCCAATAGTTTTATTGACCACTGTCCCATTCCTTTCAAAATGTCTACAACATCAGAGGACAATCCCTTGTATCTTTGATGTTATTCTCTAAAAATCTCTATAGTGTTACATTCTTTTTCACCATGTGTTTAACTGTGATTGCACAACTATAAAGATGATTTTCTTGAAAAAAAAAAAAAAAGCATTTCCAGAGAAGAAGGATTTTATGACAGTGAAATGACCTTGCACTGTTTGTACCGCCTTACCACTATCCACAACCTACAAGTGCCATCCCCCAACCCACCTACCATCCCATGTCCCAGTCTGGACTGACCCCTTCAAAAACCACTCAGAAAATGAAAAGAACGTGGGCGATATGCACGACAATGTGAGTACTTGAAGTAAGGGTGGAGACAGACATCCTGCACGGGGAAACAATCATGTGTTTGTCATCAGCTCATGTTTTATGTCAAGTGGTCCAAATTTCCCACTTCAATCACGCGCGTATGAGAAACAAAAACCATGCCGGACATACAGACACAATCACATGCACTCTATTTGAAGGTCTTTCAAAGAACACAATTATCTCAACAGCTTTTTGGAGAAACCGAAAATACGTTGTAGAAAGCACTTCTTTTTGATAACTTTTATAATTCTTTTCATGCTTAGGAAAGCACCACGGATCATAAGAAGAACCGATTAGTAACGACAACAGGCAGAGACAGTGCTGTTAGGTATAGCAATGCTCTGAATTACAGCATGAACTATGAACTACATGTAGTTTAGTAGGCGGCTGAGGTGGGTTTTTTTTTTTTTTTTAATTTCTTTAGACCCTCACAAACGGATGCAAAAACCTTGATTAGCTTTAGGATGGCTACAATGTACACGTTCTTATCTTGCTATGTGAAAAATCAGACCAAAATTCAATTTTAAAAAAAAAATAATGCAACAACAACAACAGCAACAAAAAATGCGGTAATTGTGCCGCAATGGAAAAAAAAAATGTGAGCTCACGAAATGGCCTAGGGCTGCATTTTCCCCCCACAGATCACAGCTAATGGCAAACCTGTGGAGTGGGTGGGTGTATATGAGGAGGGAGTAGGGTAGGTTGTGGGGGGGGGGGGGGTGGAGATAACCAAGTACTGTTGTATTCCAGTAATATATAAATGAATGCAGCGAAAAAATGCACCAGACACTAT
>JBCAUA010835794.1:0-13934 GCA_038406235.1 Peronia verruculata
TTTGTCTTTAATTTCCCCCCACCATAAGAAGATTGAGTTACAACCATGCACTATCTTTGGACGTTTATTATTAGTATGATTACTATTATTTGGTTTGGAAGTTTTTTTCTTTAAGATCCATGCATTATCTTTCTTCCCCCCCCCCCCCTTCATCTTTCTCCATCTCATTTTTTTTTTTTTCCTTCCCTCATTTACTTGTCTATTTATGTATCTATTTATTCATTTACTATTTATTTATTCATTTATTTATCTATTTATTCATTCATCTATTTCTCTGTTCACCTAATACTTCACTGTTTGTTTGTTTGTTTTTTTAATGAATTATTATCATTATTATTATTATTTTTAACATCAATTTCCTAACTAACCCACTTTTCACGAGATCCACACACCGACGCACGTTTGGTTCTAACATTATCTCAACACTCTGTGAAGGGCAGGACGCAATGGACCATGTGTGTGCAGAAGTTCCAGCCGTATTTGACACTGTCAAATTTCTGCCTGTTTTTTTTTTCAGTACTCATATACCCCAAATCGAAAGTCAGATATGCATAAATATCACGCCATCGTTCCCATATTCTATCTTTTGTTTAAGATAAAGTGATTATTTTATCCGAAAACTGTAGGTTACCCAACCCCGCTCCTTATCTCATTCTTCCTTCTCCTCTCTCTATATCTCTCCCCTACCCCCCTTTTTTGTACTCTGAACAAATTTATCAAATGTTCCAATGCTCTGTTTCTTTATAAACAACAACAACAACGACGACGACAACAACAACAACAACAAAAACTATGATATCACTACCAGTGTTTTCGTTAGGAGCTCAGAATATGAAACGTTTCCAATATGCCCTGGCAGGTCTCTCAGCTCTTATGGTAAACAATTGGAAAAAGTAATCTTTCCAAAATTACTGAAAATATTTTTTTTTTTTTAAATCCCTGATCTTAACAAAGTTAGTCCTCAAACTGAATCACTGAGTCTTCGACATTTTTAGATCAACAGGCAATAAATTCTTGCATTTGTTTCATACTTAATAGGGGAAAAGAAATGGATGGGGGCGGGGGGGGGGGGGGAGATGATTTTGACACAATGCCATACTTAAGTCCAATTTGAGATAAAATTAGATATTATTTTTCGACCCCACCTTTCGATGACAGTTTGAACTTTCTACCATTTGAATGTAATACAGCCTCACATCTAATAAAACACTCTATTATAATATAATCTTAATGTAAAGTATCTTACATTTATTGCTTACTGTAATGTAAATTTGCATCAGTAATCATGTTACATTTTATGCAACCATGTCCCATTTCAATGTTACAAGAATTAATGTGTATTCACCGATTCATTTATTTGTTCATTCACTCGCTTGTTCGTTCATTCATTCGTTCATTATTTTAGATTATAGATGGGATGGATGGATGGATGGATGGATGGATGGATGGATGGATGGATGGACGGACGGACGGATGGACGGATGGATGAAAGGATGGATGGATGGTTGGACGAATGGGTGAATTTATGGATGGATGGATGGATGGATGGATGGATGGATGGATGGATGGATGGATGGCTGGCTGGCTGGCTGGCTGGATGGATGGATGGATGGATGGATGAATGGATGTATGGATGGATGGATGAATGGATGGATGGATGGATGGATGGATGGGTGGATGGGCGAACGGATAGAGTAGTAGACGGACGGATGGACAGCGGGCGAATGAACAGATCAAGAAACATTCTCAAGAATGGATTGATTACTGAACTGAGTGATGGATAAGCTACCAAGGTGATAGATCTAGATATAAGTGCAGCTCATGAAAAACTCTTAGAATCCTTTTCCTACACTTGTAACAACAACGGTGATATAACCAAAACACTCTGATATTTTTGTCATTTTATTACCATGACTGTTTTTTTTTTTTTTTTCACGCCCTTCAATGAGCAACTAACATTTTTTTTCTTCAGCCTCAACCCCCCCCCCCCCCCAACCACCACCACCCGTCCTTTTATTGTCCTTTCGTAATCTTCATATTTTTATCGTTGGAAAGGCTGTTGCTTGGGACGCTGTTACTATCGATCAATACACCAGCTAATTATATCGTGTCTTCTGTTCTTTGGAATAATAAGCACATAACGTCACCTGATCCAAATATATAGATCAACGTTATATCAGTCAAAAAAAAAAAAATGAGTAAAGCCTTTTCTGTCTGACTCTGATTATGACTGAGCGCTTATTGATTTGGGAGAAATGGATCATTAATACGACACAACTGCTTTTGCATTACTACTCTCTTACTTCACTGTTGCTACACTACATTTAAGTCGTCATTATTAGCCTACTATTCTACGTCACTGCTGTGCATACTGAAATTGCTCATAACATAATTTTCTGTGGATTGTAGCACAAAATACAACGTACTTGACTCAATTAACTTAATCTACAAATCTGCAGAACCTTCATAAAAATATTAAGACTAGAATTATACTAGGTTTTCTTCCACAATTATTGCTATTTCTAGCCTATTACATGTACTCCTATTGTGACCACTCGACTTCTATTATTACTACTGTGACTATCCCCATTACTGCTGCTAATGTTATCATTACTAATTACAGCACAGTAGTAAGCTATTGCTACATTATCTCACAATTAAATTTAATGTACGAATTATCACACTACGAAGCAACCACTACTGTTATTGTAGCCTATAATTAGGGCTCTAACTACTATAGATCTATTACTAACAGGCCACAGCTACCATGAACTGCTCCTAGGGTACAAATACAAATTCATAACACCTCCATGATATTACCACACTCTCGCTGTGTTAATAGAAGGCATAAGATTCTAGTACAAGAGTACCAGAGTACATTTTTTTTTCCATCGTTAGGATTCTAAAAAAAGAAGAAGAAATAAAACATCTTCTGTTCGAGCTATCTGGTACAGGCTGATTTCATCTCACTAAAACATTCTACCGCTATCATACAGTCATTGTTATCTGTCAGAAAATCATTACGGTAACACGAAGCAAGCAGTCCGCCATATTACTAAGCCATCTTCCCAGTTCCGTTCTGGACTACGAACTTGTGCAGAAATCAGACCAAAGAGACAATGACTCAACCGAGCAAATGAGCATCTTGGTCAAAGAATGGGACTATAGAATCTACTCAATATCAATTGCATCACCGCTCAATAACACATGTTGCCATAACAAAAGACATGTAGATTTACTAAGTCTTGAAGAGGAAACTTACCTGTGTCTGCAAATGGTTGGTTTATGTTACAATTTTATCAACTGGCGGTGTTTTCCAATGAAGAGAAGCTTCATCCATCTGTGAATAGGAACGTCACAAATTTTCAATAATCACTCTTCGATTTCACAGCTGGGAACATAGCGGTTACAGCTGGGTCGTGTATCGAGTAGCTTCTTCGATCTCAATCTCTAGTACAATGCAAAACGGCATCGTAGCTGAGTGTACACTGAATGTGCGATAGAGGTCCAGTCTATAGTCTAACACATTGCTAAATTTGGAGATACACACACAAAAAAACACTGGTTTAACATTTAATTCAACCACAGCTCGTTTGTCCAGAGTCCTTCCATTCGGAGACAATGCGAGAAATTAGACACAGATAAAGAAACCGAGCGATCGGCGCTTCCTATTGGCTAGGGGCGGGGCGGTGGTGTCATCGCTCGGTGTCGTATGGCGCCGGCCCGGTGCGATATTGGCTGGCGGGCTTGTCACAATAGCGGGACGGACGGTTACTAAGTCCCGCCCATTTCACAGCTTGATTTGAAAAGGTCCTTATGCAGTTAGGCGCTTAATAGGGTTACTACAGCGTGGCAGGACAGTTATGAGAACGGCGAGCAGTCGACTTGAACTCTTTTCAATCATACCTTCGTATCCTATAGGTTTTCTTTTCTTCTCACCCGTTTGCTATCGTTTCTTTCCAACCTTCTGTACTTTCTCATCCCATCGCTATGTCTTTCAGCGTAAACTGATTGGATTATTGAGTTGGAGCGAAAGCTTCTATTAAGTAGCATAAATTTAGAAATTTAAATAGGATGATATTAAGAGAAAGATTAAAAATGAATTGATATAGTAAGATCTGTGATATCAGAAAATGAGCCGAAATGGAGGAAGAAAGAATACACTATTATTTATTAAGCTCCACATTATTTATGGATGGATGGGTGTATGTATATATGTATGTATGTATGTATGTATGTATGTATGTATGTATGTATGGATGGATGGATGGATGGATGGATGGATGGATGGATGGATGGATGGATGGAGGTGAGGCGAGTGGGTGGGTGAGTGGATGGATGGATAGATAGGTGGATGGATAGATGGGTAGCATGGATGGATGATGGAAGGAGGGATAAATGGATGAATGGATGGATGGACGGATGGATGGATGAATTAATCGATGGACAAATCGGTGCAAAGGTAAAGGAATGGATACATTGACAGAATGATAATCTAGCAGAGAGAGATTGTGAAAGAGAGGACAGAGAACGAGAGGAAAAGAAATAAAAACATTCTCGGGTAATTCCATTTAAAAGGTCTTACGACGGAGCGTAAAACTATCAGGCAAGGTGATATAGTGTTGTCACTACCAGTCCATGTCTACCTGAAGTTTGAGTGACGAGTCTGACTGATGGAGTGAGTCCACACTGGGCTTGGCACACAGAGAAGGTGAGCACAAAACGCTTGTTTGTAAGACAACATAGTCCAGCTGTGGCACACTGATCAGGTCAGAGATATACAGATAAAAAGACAAGATGAGGGGAGACAGAAACAATAGATGGAAATAGAAACTCGGGTAATGTAAAACTAAACAGAATTCCTATACCGGCTAAAATAATCTTCACTGTAGATCTATCTATCAATCATAAAATCGGACAGTCGCCGAACAGATTATTTCAAAACTCTTTCCAAGTTAGCTCACCCGCTCTGCCGTCACGCCAAGATCATGACGTACAGTGATCGAATCACTAACCTCCTTTGAGCAGCGAAATATCTTTGTTCATGATAATTCAATAAAACTGCTGCGACCACGCGAACGGCTGATAATCCCCGTCTAATTTTAGTAGCAGGCTACAAACTGTTTACTGTCACTGACATAGAAAAACAAACAAAATGCACGGGGCCGCTGACAATTGTTCTCAGATTGCGTGGTGGAGCGGTAACAAATATCAGTGAGAGTTCTATTTTTAGCAGGGGGTACAAACACTCCGGCTGGGGATTTCCAGGTTTTTTGCTTAGTCGAATATGAACTATTGTTTCTCCACCTACTGAAATGAAACTGTTGAATAAAACAAAAAGTACTGAGAGTTATAATTCATACATTTTCGGCCAGTGTGGAGAAAACCCAAAGAAAGAAAACAGAAAAAAAAAAAAAAGAAAAAAAAGAAAAGAAATCAGTGGCAGATAAACAGTCAAACATTCCGGAGCAAGCATCCAAACATCTTAAACTGTGACACTGGAGAAATAAGAACAAAAATCATCTTGTGAAAAAAAAAAAAAACTCTCCGATTTCCGAGATCATTTCTCTCTCTCTCTCGAAAAAAAACAAACAATTGAATACTTTTCATTATTTTGTGTTTAAAGAAGTTTATGAGTAAATAGAGTCATGAGCAAGAGAGATAAGTAAATTAATTAATTAATGACAACTAATAAGAAAAAAATAAAAAAGTAAACGAATAAATGAAAAAACGTTACATAAATAAATAATAAATGAATCAATAAAAGAATAAATTAACAAATAAATAAATGAAGAACTGAAATAAATAAGAAAATAAATAACTAAGGAAATAAACCGTTTCCATGTGACTTCGAGCTACTAACAAATGTAAGGCTAACAGTAAAGCAGGGAAAATTCAAATAAAACGTACTAAAATGGAGTAACATTGATAAAATAAAACACAATAAAGTAAAATCAAATTTTAAAGAATAAAATAAAATAAAGTAGGGTGAAAAAAACACAATGTAATCAACTCAATCTTGCTCAGAGCAATGGCCAAAATCAGCACTTTTCAATCTCTTATTTCTCACAAGCTCGTGTTTTGTTGTTGTTGTTGTTGCTTTACTTAAAAATTCAACAACACAAAAATGATTGCAAAGGAACAGTGTCTCGTTCCGCAGAGGCCAAAATTAGTCAAATTTCATGTTTGTGTGCGAAAAGCTACTTACGTTTTATTCTGTGCCCAGACACTCATCAACTACCCGAGATGTAATCCAACCTCTACAGAGTGAACGTGCGAACTGTTCTCTGGTTCTCAATGTCAACTGTCTATTGTGTGGTACAAACACTCCAGGTCATTTTTCTTGTTTTAATTGGGAGCATTTCTCTCTGTTTTCCATGAATCATAAAATCCACACAAGTCAACAAATCCTTCCTTTATCTCTATGTTTCTGGCAGTCTCCCAACCAGAAAAACACACACACATACACACAAAACTGAACAAAAAATCAAACAAAAAAAAAGATGTCTGTCTGACTCTCATCGCTATATAACGACCCCGAATGTATTCGATAGTTCAATGCCCAAAGATTAAATTACTTTTATTTGATTAATCTTTATAGTTTCGAAAGGCTGAATCTTGTTCTTGTCCAAAAACAACATTTCTAACTCCCTATAAGTTTGATTGAAATATCACTCACAGTCAACTAATGTACAAAAAAACAAATATCAAAACTCAGCGATCAGGGAGTGCACGTGAGGGTTGTGGTTCAACTGGTCAGTGCTGAGATACCATCAGAAATGCATTTCGATACGATATCATTTTTGCAAGGTATTTTTCATTCTCATTATCTCTAGAAGCTGATTTCTTTCTCTTCTACGGCTTCTCTGGTCGTCATGCAATTGTTACTTAATTGGTGAAATAATCACAGAGTTTACTTGACCGATACCAAAAAGTAACGTATATTGAGCTGGTTCAATCTTCACCAAGTTATCTTTATTTATATTCCTTTATTATTTATTTATCTATTATCTCTGTTTCAATAAGTTGTTGATTTAGTCACGTATCATTTATGTATTCTGTTTTTCATTAAATTCATTTACTTATTAAATTATCTATTTATTTATCTGCGATTTCAAGGGGTTAACTATTTCCTCAAACTAAGTAAGCAAACGCCTAATTGCCTCCTTCCATCTCCCCGCCTCCCTCTGTCCCCTCTAATACCCTGGAAATTCTGTGCTTGAAAATAAGAAAAAAGTGAAATGAACGCTTCGCATTAGATCAATATCACCTCAGTTCTAATTCTCTCTGCTTCTCCGGCTATACAAACAGATCTCTACCTCGTTCTCTATCTGTCTAACAGAGATTTATGTCTAAGGAAGGAAATGAACACTTTGTAGATTTGTATCTCCTGTCTTGTTCTCTCCGTGAGTAACACTGTTTAGTTCTGTCTGTGAGGAACACTGTTTAGTTCTGTCTGTGAGGAACACTGAGGAACAACATCGCTGACAAAACAAAGTAAAGACACTCTGCTGGAAGAACACATGTAACAAAGCGGACACCGCTCTATGAGATCACATCTATGATTCTGAGAGTACAGTCACACAGTGTATGTGACAAAGAGACCAGGACAGGTTCCAGACACGCCAAAGTTATCAACTCTCATCTGCTCCCTGGCCTGGCCGACTCTGCTATTTCAATGCCGCCTCCTTTCGCACGGATGACGTCATGCCAACTGCTCATCTAAGATGATGACTAGGACCACATCTTAAAAAAAAAAAAAAATCCTTTTCAAGCCTGGGTTAGTCATCACCGTTTTAATCTCTCATCTGACTCAAAACATTCTTTGTACAACTGAGGCTGGAATTTTGTCTTTTGTTACTTCCATAATGAAGGGGCAAACCACACACTACTTCAACTGCAGGACCTTTTCGTCTATACTATCTATCTGCAAACAAAAACCATAAAAAGCTTATGGATTCGATAACTGCTGAAAGGATGCGTATGAAATTAGGCACATTGTAGCACAACGATCTAATCAAGCCGGCAAAAAAAGCTTTCTTATGTTTGGCATTATTCTATAACGGCGATAATAATTACATAATACATTGGTGAGAGACTTTAATTTGAATTCTAAGTTTAATAGACTGATGCGTTCAAAACACCAGCTACGTTTTCTTTGAGTAACATTCACTTTTAATCATCCAAAATACCAACATGGAGGTGTGCACGCTTGCCGTACTGTTTCAGTCTGACCTACATTTAAGACATCTCCCACACAGGCTGTGGCTTCTCTACCAGTGACTGCTTTAACTTTGCCAACTGAAGGGCCCGGTGCCAAAAGTGCTTATGTACTTTTAGACTGTCTTTCAAAAATCATGTTTAACGGTTACCAGCAGCTGGGCTAAATAAAAAAAAAAATTTAAAAAATGATGGCGATCATTTCCAGAAACCAAATATCTTCCTCGAACGATCCCACTACCTTCTTAGCTGTCCCTCTGATAGTCTTGGATATTGTGTGTCCAAACTATGACAGGAACAAATTGTTTGTGAATCACTGCAGAATAACAGAGGTCCAAACTTACCTGATCTACTCACTCAACTAGGTGTGGCACTGACTCGTTAAACATAAGGGACGCAATACTCGTTCTTTTGGAAGGATATCGTTTGACATTGTCTCCAGTTTGCTGTCTGAATATCTAACACAATTATAGCGCTTGTTGGAAAAGTCCAGAAAGTTCCAGGCAATGTGCACTTTTCGATGTAGGAAAGTTGTAGTTTTTGTCATCTACTTTTCAAAATAATGTGTAGACTATTGCAGCTTCATCATTCTGTTCGATCGTCTTGGATCCACCATTTATTGGAAACAACAATATGTCATGAGCGATTTAAACCTAAACCAAGCCGAAGCTGACCGAGGACTTGTGTATCAGACCTGCATTAGAATCTCTCTCCCACTGCACACAGCTCAGTACTAGACTATGGTCAATAATAATAATATTATGATCAATAGCGATAGTATCAATAATAATCATTAATCATAATCACCATCACGGAGAAATGCATGAAGTTGTTTTTTCCAGTAAGGTACAAGCTCTAAGAACTGGACAATAACTCAATGTTAGCCATGGAGACGTGCACAGACATTCTCAGCGTCCAGGTAACCATGTCTGGCGGCTGATTGCTGAAGTCATCAATTGTTATCGAATTAACAACAACGTTTAACCATCTATATTCCTATTATGTGTGAGTAGAGCAGAACTATCATCCTTGAAGTGTGAACATTGAGTTTATCAGATAAACGTTTAACACTCAGACAGTTGCTATCGAGACTACTGGAGCTCTACCTATCCTAGTTTAACTTGGGTATTTTTGCATTGAAACCTTCAATAAATATTTCAAGTCATCAGGAGCCATGGTTACAAACCGTGCAATATAACGTTTTAACAAAAATCCTTAATTTTTTCTTTTTTTTTTATTGTAGAAAGAAAATGGCAACATTATTGACACTGAAAGCTGCACATCTTCCGTCAGAACTGTAACGACAATTAGGTATTTTTTTCAAAATCACATGACCTGGTGGACATCGCTCACATGTGGCTTTGTTTACTTGCTCTGCGCATGGCAGACAAATCTGGACGAATGATGAGCTCTCAAACTTGTCACATCATATAAACAAAGCCACATGTGAGCGATGTTTCCTAGGTCATGTGATTTTGAAAAAATAACCTAATTTGCTTTTCAAGAAATGGTTTCCTTATTTGATCCCCTAGGGGAGAGAGAGACGTTCATTTCCCGCTGTTTTAGTATGTGTCGTCTATCTATTATGCAAGGGAACTATATTAGCAATTTATCTTTTCAAGACCAATGTCTTCCTGACCTGGTAACCCTAGAGATAACAGACCTATCATCGCTTCCTTTCCCTCTGATTTATGATGAGTTGTCTGTGTTGTCAACGTTTTGGAAATCAATAGCTCAGACAGACATTAAACCAACGACGGTCACACAAAAAACTGCACTGGCTCACTCTGACCAACTGTCTTTTTCAAGTCACAGTTTTATGAGATCCTCCATTTTTTAAGTACAATTTTCCAGAATTAAAAGACATTCCTGCAAAGAATTTCTAGATCCTTCTCTAAAAACCCTTTTCTATGCTTAAAAAAAAAATCATTACTATTATATTTAATGTATAAAAACAAAAAAAACAAAAAAAAATCACAAAGTTCAGTATGAGATTTCTCGAGGCAGAAGTTATCTGGGAAAAGAGGTTTTGTGACAGTATCGGTTAGTACTGTCTGGAGACAAGAATGGATCGAGTACTCTTGGCTTGCCGTCCTGTCTGCTGTCCGGAACATTATGGATCCGCACGCTTCCAGCTCCTGGGAACTCCGATCTGGGCCAGAATAATCTGCGCAGTTCTCGACTTTCTCTCTACCGTGATGTGTGGTCTCTACTGACTACTCACTCTCTGTGCTTTAGTCACCCTCTGATGTAGCAATGACTACTCACTCTCTGTGCTATAGTCACCCTCTGATGTAGCAATGACTACTCACTCTCTGTGCTATAGTCACCCTCTGAGGTAGCAATGACTGCCGCTGTCACGTCACACACTGTAGTGCGAATTTATCAAGAAGGACAGATATCAGCAACAGAACACAGCAATACAGGGTTTGGTATTTCTCATGGGCTCAAATGTTGGAGAAATATAAGAGGATTTTTTGACAGCCATATTATATAACTTTGGTTCAGAAAGATAGTCTATTAAATATGGTTGACAAGGAGGATATTAAAATGTGATATGTACTAAAATAATAATAATAATAATAATAATAAATGATAATAAATCAATGATTCAGCGATAATATACAAACAACGTATAAACAGATTAGATGAAAAGAGACCAGACTCCACCTACAAGTGAGACAAATACCAAAGAAAGATGCAGATATTGAATAAGCCTCATTGTTCCAATCAAACTAAAATAGTCCATCATTCGATGTAATTCCCGTAAAGTCGAACGCTACAGGTGGGTGTGAGATACTTCCAAGCTTTCTTATTTGTCTAAACAGATTCCTGACTTTTGTGGCGGAGAAGTTCGACCCATAACCCTCTCAGAGAAAAGCTGAAATATTGAGAGGTCCACTTGATAATGTCAGCAGCGGAACAGTTGTCCGGGCACAGTTTCCTTACAAATTTAAACTTCCTACCCAAAATCTGTCTGAATAAGTGAAATATAGTTCATATTTAGTGCTGAGCTTGTCCTTCTGTCAAGTGCGTACCTTTCAAAATAAATTTGTTCCAGATGAAATAGATTTATTTGAACGTTGTTAGTGTTTGTAACAGTGAGTCCTGGTTACATGGCCAGAGGCACAAACGTCGGCCCGGTGTCCTGCCTTCAGCATGTCTGGTATACATAGATTAATTCTGCTGTTCAAACTGTGAGCAGAATCTGCACCATCTCTTGCATTGTAGCACAACCAGGCACAGAGTACAAACTTTCCATTTGGGGTTAAATAATGCATATTATATCAGACGCTGGTATCTGTCATGCACTGTTAAAAACTATCCGGCTCCAGTAAAACTGTTGGCTGAGCGTATCAAGTTTTGAAATACTATTGATGGTTCTGGTTTTCTATGCTTTTCAACCCCCTCTGGGATAGTTATCTCCATGCTCAAAGTACTGAATACCATTTGTATAAAAAAAAAAAAAAAACGCGGAGATCAAGATGGAGCCAAAAATAACATTTTTGTCTTATTGTTTTGCATATGGATAATATACACCCATGACGTTCTATGGACAGCTTGAAATGGGGCCTTGGTCGTCAATAATAATGCACCTGTATCTTGTTTTTGTATTTGACACTGCTGATATGCTTGTACTCCGCAAAATAAATTCAAAGAGAAATGTTTCACATTGTCGTGTGTAAAGACTCAAAGGTAGGGTGTGGTGCAAGTTCTGAGGATGTAAATAAATTAATGAAACAACAATAACAACAACAACAACAACAACAAACAAACAAACAAAAAACAAGGGCGTTTGCTAAATGACAGGGTATTATCTCTCATTCTGCGAAGTGAACCCGACTTTTTATTTCATTGTGCATTTGCTTTGACAAAAACAATAGCGTTTAGAAAATGAGATGAGATTGTTTTGTACAAAGGGAACTGAAGCGAGCAGTTTCTTTATTAACCGATGTGAAATATCTGGGACACTCTGTTGACACTTTGTTTGGCACAGGTACTGATGCTGTCAACAGGTCTGACAAATAACAGTGTTGGTAAATATGAGATGAGATTTTATTCTGCAAAATAAATCCGAGGCGAGATGTTTTTTTCATTACCCGGAATACTATGAAGTCCCTCGGAGGCTCTGCCGACACTGAAGGACTGCTGGGCCTGTTTCCGGTATCTGCTCCCGACCCGCTGGCACTAATGAGGTTACAATATTTATTAAGCCATTCAAATTCACCAATCAGAGGGCAGACGGGTCACGTGATCCTGTCTGGGCGACCAGAATTCCCCCAGGAATCAATACATGAATAGCTCAGTACGAAAACCACACATTCACCTGTCCGTTTTCCTTGCCACTCCATATTATCATGACAAATATATAACAAGTGGATGTTTCACTTCCGCCTTTAAGCTCAAACAACTGAAACGCTCTTATCTCTCACTTTTTTTCCTCGCAATGTAAACTGCGCGTGCGACGGATACATTGAAATGGTGCCTCGTTTTCATCTCCAGACTGACATGGCTGATCTTTCAAATTACACACCAAATAGCGGCCATATTTGCACAGACCCTCGCTCCAAGCTCGAGATCTCTGCCAGTTTTAAGAATAATTCACACAAGGAAAAAAAAAAAATCGTGAAAAATTACTCCTGAAAAATTACGGATAATCATCGGTCTAAAACAAATACAGCCACATTAACTGACGTCTGGCATATTTTTCTGTGAGTATATAGAACTTTTCCTTTTTTTTAGGTTCTCCATAAGCACACAGTGCCTTCGATTCTGCACTGGCAGGCTGTCATTCTGAAAAATTAATATGCCGCTAATGTTTGACTCCGAGGCTGACTTCAGTGACTGGATTCCATTTAACTGTTACAAAAAAAAAAAAAAAGTAATTTCATTTTTTCCCCTTTTTTTCTGTCAGTCTCGCTTTCTTCTATAGACCACTCCCTCCTCTGTGTAATAAGAGGTGAGTTTAAAAGCAAGCATTAACTCTTGAAATGACAAAATCTAGTACTGCTTTTATTTACTTATCTATTTTTACTTTTTTGTGTCCTTCGTCTCAAAATCAAAATTTTCCGTCAGAGACTGCAGGCTTCATATCAAAATGACGTGGGTAATATATAACCTTTCCCTGAGGCAAATGCAGACTTGAAAGTCGGAGATACGCTGCGTAACTTTCAAAAGTCCAAAGTCCATCTGCCTCCAGGTTAAGGTGCTTCTCCTGCGCGACTCACAGTTGCGTCGCCCCCGCGTGTAAGGAGATGGTCTCATACAAATCTTACTTGATTGATTTTGGAGCGCCACTTTTTTTCGGGGGACGCACAAAGAGAAGTAAAACCTATGGCTTCACAAAAGACATTCAAACACATCGACCCAGAAAACTGACTCGCTTGAGCAATTTTGAGACAACTGTAAGCAAGCAAACCAAGTGATACCGCTAAAATATGCACCCCAGGTACACAGTCACAGACGGAATCACAAGATGAATTACATCATAGATCGGTACTACAATCTATGATTACATTCAGCAGAGGAAGATAACAGATGGAAGTCCACGTTTGTATTCTATATTAAATAAAGTGCGGCCAATTCAAGAGAGAGAGAGAGAGAGAGAGAGATAGAGAGGGGGAGAAAAAAGGAATGAAAGTAATAGATAGATAGATAGATAGATAGATAGATAGATAGATAGATAGATAGATAGATAGATAGATAGATAGATA
>JBCAUA010835804.1:0-13934 GCA_038406235.1 Peronia verruculata
GAGAGCTCATCATTCGTCCAGATTTGTCTGCCATGCGCAGAGCAAGTAAACAAAGCCACATGCGAGCGATGTTCACTTGGTCATGTGATTTTGAAAAAAATACCTAATTGTTCGTATGTCACACCTTTGTGGTGGCAGCCACCATTAGTTCTCTAACTCTTTCTGTAGAACAGTTGTTTGGAAATTAGATTTTCTTTGACTTTGAGAAAGGGCTTGGTTGGATGGAAAATGTGTAACAGATTTCACACTTTGTGAAGTCATTGTAAAAAAAAAAAAAATTGTAAGATAATTTGTATGACAGTATTTCATCACAATTTTTTTTAAACTAGAAAAAGACTTTGAAATGATGACGGAGATGCTATCATATGCTCATAGTAGGTGTGATGTTTCTCATAACTTTTATTGTTACTTGTTGATATTAAGTTATCATTATTTGCGCCACACCCTCTGCCTCTAACCATGCAGCTGCAGAAGAAATCCATGCATTTGTCGTTGTTTTGTCATGCCTCCCTCTCCATTTTTAAAAAAATTTTCTTTCCATTTTCAGATTTGTTTCTAGTCTAATGGTGAAGGGTGGTTATTGTTCCAATCCTTCTTTTCTCATACGGTATGTGCAGATAGAATGGGGTCTCTAGTTTTTATAGACATTCTGGGTTCATCGATTATTTTTAAGCTTTTCTCTTCTTTAGGTTCTGGTGAGTAATTTTTTCCTACGCAGACGATTTTTTTTTTTCCACATTTATGTTTGATAAGGTCAATGCCACAATTTAGACTGGGTAAGACAGACAGAGACAAATCTTAACTGCCTACATGTATTACATGTATGTGTATTCATCATTCGTGTTCAGTGTTTTATTAGAACTTAGAACTAGAAGGAATGGTGTTCAAGACTTTGCGCCTCCAGGCTAGGACTGCAGAGCCACCTTCTCATGCATTGATGAGTTGCAGAATGGAAACGCCATCAACAGATCCGATGGACAACCAACAACAAGGAATGCAGAATATGTATATATACATGTACATGTACCATATTAAATGGTGTCCAAGAATTCGCTGACATGCCGATTGACCAGTACGAGGTAACTGTTCCTAAATCTGCATTCTTATCTCAAGAGTACCGTATTTATTGCGGTAAAGATTCATAAGGCTTGCATAAGAGCAATATTTTCAGTAAGACTGTTCTTTTATTGTGTCCTGTTTCTTATCTTTCATTTACACCTCGAAGTTTATGCTACATCTTGTTCATAATAGAAAGTTTCCTTGTAATGTAGGCTTTACCGGTCATAATTAATACTTAATAGATCTAGTGCTAGGAATACGTTTTAATTTAGGTGCTGTTACTGTTTTTTTTATTTCTTGACAGGATAGATTGTTTGAACCCATAGTTGTTATACATGTATTGATTATAAGTTGACAGAGAGCATACTCTATTAGGTTGTTGAACTCCATATTATACAGTTATGTTTGTGAAGTGGAAATGTAAAGAAATAGTATTAGTCTTCAGTAATGGAGCCACAGTGTGTGCTAGTTCAGTGGGTGAAATAGACTTAATTATATTATTCATAGACATTGCATGGTACATTGTACATGTAATTGTATTTTTGATGGATGGATCCTAAGCAAATCATGTCTTGTGGACTTGCATATCTTTTGATAAGAGATTTGGCTCTGGCTATAATGCTACTTAGTGATAACTTTTTCTTTACATTACTTATCAGTTCAAAAAGAAGTACCATTTTTGCAGCTGCATTTTGCACGATTTTTTTTTTTTTTTATTGTTTAGATTGTGATATGGTCTTTATAAGGACACTTTCATAAATGCATACAGTTATTTGGTTACGATTTCTTCCTTTTTTTTGTTTGTTTTTGTTTTGCCTGTGAGAAATGTTCGTGGTATATATATAATGAGTTTGACATGATTGCATTGCCAGTCTTCCTCAGTTGTTGATTTTGTTACTTAAATTATTTATCATTTTTATGTTGTCTTTTCCTGTTTACATACCCTCTGACTCACAATGAATAATATGATGCACTTTTATTGCTTTTGTAGAAAATTTCTTGGTTTCGATGATTCAACAATTTGAAATCCATTATAGATTTGAAATCTTTTGGCCTTGGGTGAATTGGTTTACCTCTGCCTTTGGGAACAGGTGAATTGCATGAATTTATGCAGTACTTTGCAGTCATCAGTAGAAGTGTGATGGTCACTGTGTTGCTGCAATGTACATTATAACATCCATCTTCAACTTAAGTGTTTCCAGTTTTGCCTTAAGACTTTGGTTACTTTGTAGTTTAATGCTATTTATAATAACAAGAAAGAATGCTAAATACTGCATGACAGTCCAGTACTTTTCTCGGTTACAATTTCAGGCAGAAATGGCCTTTTTTGTTGGGAAGTGGATAGGAGGACCCCTGCGGCCTATTCAGTATACCAAATAAATTACAAATAATAGCCTAGAACAACCCCGTTGGCTTAACCTGCTGGGACTCTCGACAGCGTTAGAGTGGACTTACGCTGGTCAAGGGTCTCATACATGTTAGTGTTAGGGAAGACCGTCATGCGCTCGTAAGACCTACTTGTTAGCGTTAGGGTGGACTTGCGCTGGTCAAGGGTCTCATACATGGTAGCATTAGGGAGGACCGTCACCCGCTACATGTTTGCATTAGGGTGGACTTGTGCTCGTCGAGGGTCCCAGCAGGTTAAGCCAGCGGGGTTGTTCTAGGCTATTATAATTATTTGTAATTTATTTGTTATACTGAATAGGCCACTGGGGTCCACCTATCCTCCTCCTTTTTGTTGCTTCAGAACTTTACATAACATGAGGAACAAAACCAAGACTTTTATGTAAAGTTTTGACACTCTTCGTATGCCTTTCTTTTCAAGTTAAATGATGGACCAGTGCCATCTGTCATGCAGCAGTGGATTGTTTTGCAATTCCATTCTGCAATACACAAGAGAAAGCATGATGATATCCAGTCCCATCACAAAGTAGAAATTATTTGTACATGTATTTACACCATCGAGTAAGCCTACATGTTCTTTACTTTGACAAGATGTGAACATAGGTTTTGTTCTAGGCTTTCCTTTTGACTGCAGTTAGAAAATTTACAGTAAAACTATTTTCTTATGTGAAATTAGTTTCAAATACATGTAGGCCTACATGTATTGTTGATCTTGAACTTCAGCCTATGCTGAAATTGAATCTGAATACATGTAGTGAAAATGCAGTGACTAGGGGATAAGTTATTATCCCCCTTTCTTGAGAGACATTTGTGAAATTAAAATCATTTTCCTATTTTAATTAAATTTTATGATTTTATTTGATATTTGTAACGTGATCAAATCCATACGGAAATTATTACTGGGATGTTGCTTGATGTTGCATTCAATAATTTATGTGACTGAAATATAAAAATTGAAAAAAATATAAAATAAAATTGCCTTCCTCTTTCTGTGATGTTTTTTTTTTTCTTTTTCCCTCCTTAAATTTGTATTTTTGGTTTTTATTACATGTAGTAGCTATTGAAGCTTTGGTTTATTGAATGTGGCAGTAATTGTTTTTGTTTTTCTGTTATGAAAGAAAGCCAATGCTGTTGTATCCAACTGTCTTCATCAGCCATTGGTATAATTTATGCATTGGAAGTTTCTACAATAATGCCCAGTAATTTGATTGGAAACAGTTTGATGGTACAATACAATTTTTAGTCTTAATCAGAATTAAAATTTAAATCAATGCCTTGCAAAAAGTAAAAAATAAATAAAATTTGAAAATAAAAACATGAAAAGATAAAAAAAAAAAACCACAAAAAAAAAAAAAAAAACCCCCAAAAAAACACACACACAAAAAAAAGATATACAAAGTATATCTATGATGGTTTTGTATGACGGAGATACGGAGATTCTGATGACACAAAATTCTGTCTCGTTAGATGAAAGATAGAACCCAGGAAAAAAAATTGTATGTTGTGTAGTAAAGTAGAAAACATGCTCACACATATTGGTAAAATGAATTACATGATTAATACAAGCAATTTTTTTTTTCCTTTTTTTTTTTTTTTTTAATATTGTGTACAGTCTTTTCATTTAAACTTTCACTGCACATAGGTATGTCACCTGCTCCTATAATAACAAAAACACATTTTCACATGATAAAATGAATAGAATGATGCATGTGTGTGACAATATACATGTACATAAAATGGTACTGATTTTAGAAACTGTTGCATTTTGCAGGATAATGCGAGATTTTTTCCCTTAGAATAGTTTGTGCACCGATCATACAATGAGGCATACAGAATCAGATGACGTAAATAAATACATATAGCCAACACTATAAAAATTACATCTGAATGTCTGTTGGGAGTGACATTACCAGGTCTTGGAAAAAAAAAAAAAAATCCAAAAGGTGATCCCTTTAATCATGCTATCATAAACCAATTTCGTATTTTTACACAATTTTTTTTTTTTTTTACCTAAAACCTTGATTCAGAGATATCAAACTCTTTTTTTTTTTTTTTTTCAATTTGTTTGATGATTATCATTGAATAACAATTAAAACAAGACAATAAACTATCGAAACACTTGTGGGAGATGCGGTCAGGCATGGATTTTTTTTTACTTTTCTTCAATCAGAATTCTGACTTTCTAGGTACATGTATTGCCAGTCCACTGATGACTTTTGCTAAACCAAGCCCATCTTTTTTTTTTTCTTTTTTGTATATTTAATCATAAATGTGAAAATTATCTATATTGTCACTATAATTAAAAACCCCTAAAATTATTGCTCTTACACCCCCACAGGAGCCCAGGGTTTATAAGTAGGCTCTCTGCTCCCACCTGCTGGCAGTGTACGCTGTGTCTCCCATGGAATGCCATCCTAGAGATTCCAGGGGTGACATCTCTTCTCTCTCTTTCTCTCCCTTGCTCCTGTCTTCTGTCCCGCTTCCTGCCTCTCTTCTCCTTGATGTGCAAATGCATCTTACAATATAGCTGTTATCGTGCTGATGTGGCATTAAACCCCAACATGACAACAACAATATCGCTCTTGCAGCACTAGGTAGATAAACCTATTATAACAGGTATAATAGTCAGGCAGAATCAATAAAATCAGATGGCCTTTTTTGACAGAGACCATAGTAAGTATTACATCAACATTCAAGACAATGGTCCTGTGCTAGCATACTGCCTGGTTTGATCACTGTAGTGTTATTGCACCCCTGCTGTGATAGGGAGAGAAACAAATGTTTACATTCAATTTTGGAAAACGTGTACATGTACATCTAATTAAGCGATTGCTTGAGAGTCACTGCTTGGAGAAAATCAACATATGCCTCATCCCATATAAACATACTGTATGTGGCTGTGGTTTAAAAAAAAAAAATCATGCAAGTTTTGGAGCCACTTCTACTGCCAGATAGGATATCAAGGATGCAAGATAGTAGCTCCACACTCTCATTCTAAAAACATAATGACCATAATGTGGGCACTCACCACAGGCTAGAGTCGCACTTTTTGCTTTCATATTTTTTAAATAAAAAAATAAACCATCATGGCCATTCCATGTTCCTGGGGAAACTTGCAAAGTTCTGTCACACAAGCCAGGCTAGGAAGTTATATTGTGGCAAAGAATATTTTTCCACCTTTTTCCATGAACATTTTGACATCCCTCTGCAGCCTAAAAGAGCAAAACAACATAAAGAAAGCAAAAACAAAGTGCCTGTTTTTACAGCAGCCGTAAATTTTATTTCTGAATTTCTTCTTATGGCACCCACAAAATGATGACGTAGACCACAATCAGCTGATGCCCTGCACAAATTACGAAAGACTCACAGTCTTTGGAAAGACCCTATTTGGCAGTGGCCTGTTCGTCAGATAGGGTTGAAGTAAGAACAGAGGTTTTGATATTTCAAGAGCTGCAGGACTTGGCTACAGAATACATGTATCAGGCTGAGAATTATGTTCGGCTGTATGACTAAATTACATATGGCCTATGTTTATATTTTGGTCACACTTAGGAGTCATCAGTATGAATTATGGCATCAACAAGTATTAGCCTATTGTGCAGATGTACACAAACACACAATTTGTCAGCAATATGGCTGAGTTTATCACCATAATAGCATGGTAAACACCTGCCCCCACTATAATTACAATGTTAAGCTGTATACACTATGTAGTAACAGTCACACAGTCTAGTTTTTCTGGCTTGGCGCTCATATCATGATGTCTAAATGAACTCTTGAACACTCAGTAAATTGCCACTAATACTAAGTCTTAGTACTATCAGGATTAAGTGAGGCCTTTATGAACTATCACAATACGACTCTTAATTTTGAAGATCTGATGGCCGGTCATCTCTCAAGACTAAACATGTGTTCTGCTTAGTTTCTTCCCACTGATTTCTAGCTGCCATTGTCATCACTACTATTAACAAAGCGACGTTAACATCAGTGTTAGACATAATCTGCTAGCCTGCAGCAGCATTCGAAGGCCGTAACTCTAATCATGTTCATGGCAGTCAGCTGACTGTGGTTTGAGTCACCAGGCATGTGGGTTGCCGTAAGAATAAAGGAAAATTAAAAGTTACAGCTGCTGTAAACGTAGCCACTTCGAAAACGAAAACTATATATCCAACTAAAGGTACATTCAAAGTTAATCAATTTAAGACATACATAGGCTTTTTCTTCTTTACTCAAGAAGGTCAGAGTTCAATGATTAGAGGAAAAAACGCAACAATACAACACCAACATCTGCTAAACAATATAACATCAAAAGCAATGCAAAATAACAAACAGCAACATCCGTGGCCTGTATGTTTACAGTTGACTTTCCAACAGAATATGAGATGTGATCCAGATGAGCTGATCCGAGTTGATGTTATACAGTTATTTTATCCACCATTCCATCATCATTGACACCATTGTAGAAGAAAAAGTTGTTCAGCGGTGCATCTTTCTGGGAGACGGCCTGATGATTTCCAAAAACAAATATATGTACATAATGACACTGAATCATTTAAATATCAGATATACTGCTTTGGGGGGAGGAGGAGGAGACGGGTGCGGGTCCTGAGAGTGATTTTTCAAATGCTTGGACAAGTGATTTTTAAAGCTTCAAATTCAGATTCAGCATGCCCAAATCAGAGGAAAAGTGTGGTAAAAAAATTTGTTTTGCATCCGGTTGCCATGACAGCGCCGCCATATTGGATTTTGTGTTTTGAAAATTAGCCATTTTCAAGCATGCACAGATTTCTATCGTACTTCCGGTTCCATTGTCATCGTTCTGGACTTGTATCATATTAGAAATTATTATAAAACCATGATTTCCTTGGGGATTTGACAAAGTCAACAGCTGATCAGCCAAAAGTAGAAAATTTGGCGACGGCCAAAAGTTGCTTGACTGTTGATGTCCAGCAAGTTAGACATGATATAACGGTCACTGACAATCAATGGTATATTATCACAGCGAAAATCTGTGTATGTGTTTGGTGTCTACATTTATCAAGAGAGGAAAAAAGTAAGTGTTTGTGGGTCATTTAATAACTTCACATATATATATATGAGACACGACAGCATGAAATCAGGCGCTCGTCAAACTGAGCCGACCAGAGAAATCACGTGTTTTTCAACAGAGAATGAATTTTTAATATTTTTTTTTCTTCACCAAACCCTTCTATATCAATATAAAAATGCGTTTCAGAGTTCAACTGACTGGAGTGGAGCGAGTAAAGGCCAAAAAAAAATGTAATTTAGTGGCATGGCCTAACAAAGGTAAAGAAGGATTTACAAAAGTGATTGGCCATTTTCTCAGTAAATTCAGTTGCAGCAACAGGTCACCCCATCGTCTTTAATTGCCAATATCTCAACTTCTACTTAAGGTAGACCAATATTTTTTTCACACACTGAGAGGCAAATGAATAATCTTCACAATGATACCAATAACTCCATATGCTCAAAATTTGACTAGCGCCTGATTTCATCATGTTGCATCTCAGCCCTGTTGGCAACACTGGGCTCATTTTCATCTCAAGGCTAACCACAATCTGAACTTACCTTAATAATTTCCTGCCCCAGAACACCACCTACAATGGCACAAACTGGACTGAGTTCACCAAAGCCAAATCTGGAGATACAAACAAGTGGAGAGAGTTTTGAAATTTGCAAAACAACAATAAGAAAAAAAAAAAAATGTAAAATGAAAGCCTCTATACAACCTACTACATGTATGGTTTTATCTATGATATCTCTGGAGATATGCTTCAGAACACTAACTGACGGTTAAGGAAACCAGAGATAGTCTATACAAAGCATAGTACAACCTCCACTGATGGAGTGTCCATAAAGTTACTATACAATTACTTGTAGGCCTCCATCCTCTTAAAAATGCAAGTTATGAAAATCTGGTCACTATTATGATGCAAGCATAATAACAGTCTTCAAGTAATCCAGGTAAATTTCCCCAGAGACAGTTCCTTCCATGAATTCTATTTCATAAAGTTGTTTTTAGTATGCCTGTTTCACTAAGTTTTTTTGTTTTGTTTTTTTGTCAGCCAACTGTATAGTAATTTTACAGACACCTTGTAGGTAATGTGCATTCTCTGTAGCTGACTTTGCTGTAGTTTTGTTAAAATCCAATATGGATTTGAAATAGTGTTGTTGTGGTACCGTTACATTTTAAAAGCTAAGGCAGATTCTAGAGGGTCACAGGTGTAATTTATTAGACATGCACAGGTCTACCTCATGTGAACTTTCCGGGCAGATCCCCCCCCCCCCTTAATCTTTCAAGCTTAAGTAATGCTGTGATATTTATACATAATGCCAAATCAACATCCATAGCAGCATTCCCAGAAAACTGATATGTTATTACTATTCATATTATTTATTGTAGGTCATACAGAGGAATCCTCATAAGAGAAATTCATGTTTAGAAGGAAACAAACCCACAAACAATACGAAACAAAAGCAAGGATAGCACATAATTTCACCACCATTAAAGCTTAAAATAATAAAAATTTTTTTTTAATTTTAAAAAAGCGGAGCATTATCAACCATTAAGATTTCTATACTTTCTAACAATCATCATCTATGATACACCTTACAGCCCATTAGAGGTGGACAACTCTGCAGTTAATATTTAACAATTGCCTCACCTTAATTTAGACTCTCCTATTTGATAAGAGCACGTATAATGAAGAAAACATGAATGCTACTGTGATGTGCTGATGGCTGATACTAGATCCTACAGGTCTTGATAAAGACATGCTTGCTTCTGAGTCATTCTCTCCATACATCAGAGGGTACATATTTATAAAGGCATATAAAGGTGTGAATCAACACAAGCAATTGTTTTATTATTGCTACTAATGTTTTTGAGGGAAACACTGAACACTCACTGGTAGAAATCTTCTGGTACAACTTTGGCTGGGATTCCCAATTTGTTGAGGACCTGAACTCTGAGATTCTGTAACTCTTTGACATCGGATTCTCTGGTTGTCACATGAGGGCGACGCCCATGTTTTTCCACAAATTCTTGAAAAACTGAAAACAAAAATGTTTCAAAGCCAGGTCTCTTTACAATTAATATTTAATAATCACAGAGAGAAAATTCTATTTTCAAGAAAAACAACTCATGAACTAAACTGTTTACTTTCGATGAATTGCTGAAAATTTCATATTCAACTTGACATACTCACCTCTTAGAATAAAAAAAGCTGTTGGTGTCTGGCGAATTTTTCTTTTCATGCCTGGGGTATCTTCTTCCCACCTGAAGGCCAGTTCTTCTTCCAATCGTGTGAAGACTATTTGCTAATGAAGAATAATGAAAAAAGTGAACCATTCAAAAGAACAATGATACAAAGTCTAAAAAGCAGTTGCCCAAATGTTAGTCATTCTCTAAACCTTTATCATCTCCACACATAGATCATGCCACAAAGTACAAATAAAAGGAATACTAGACACACTTTATGATGTGACATTACTGAAGAATAAACTTATTGTAACATTATGACCATGTTGAATTTGAAAAGCTGATTTTTCTGAAAACAGTTTTCTAGTGGCACTGTGGCAATGTCCACTGTAGGCAATATTGCAAATCAATTGAGACGCGACACGATAAAATCAGGAGCCTGTCAAACTGAGCCAACCGGAGAAATCACGTTTTTCAACAATGAATGAATTTTTAATGTATTTTTTTTTCTTCTTCACCAAACCCTTCTATATCAATCTACAAATGCATTTCAGAATTCAACTCATCAACTGACTAAAATGAAGTGAATAAAAGTCCAAAAATTGTAATTTAGTGGCATGACCTAACAAACGTAAAGAAGGATTTACAAAAGTGATCAGCCATTTTCTCACCAAATTCAGCTGCAGCAACAGGTCACCCTCATCGTCTTTAATTGCCAATATCTCAACTTCTACTTAAGGTAGACCAATACATGTTTCATATACTGAAAGGGAAATGAATAATCTTCAAAGTGATACCAGTAACTCCAAATGATCAAAATTTGACGAACGCCTGATATCATCGTGTCGCGTCTCATGTGGACAACTCTAAATTAAAAGGGAAAAGACGACATGGTTCGATGAGCGAACTCAAGCTTGTACTCTTCAAGACTTGCAATTATTTCTTCCCACATATTCTGTATCTTTTCCTCATGGATGTAAGTTTCAAAATGACTAGGAAAAACACCTCAAATGCTATCCGATCAGGGGCAGTCATTGTGATACTGCCATTACGGAAACTGTTTCATTGTTATGGACAAAGGTTTGCATTATGTAATGTTCGAAGCCATCGGTTCTTCCTAAATGGATTGTGAGCGGAATTCTTGACAAAAACCTTGTTGTAAGTGTGGTACTTTTGGGAAGGATGCTCCAAGCTGTGGGCGGATTTCCACCATGAACAAGTATACAGGGAATGAAACTATGAAAATCCAATAGTTTACGGGTGGAAATCTTGAAAAAAAAACAAAAAAACACACACACACAAACAAACAAACAAACAAACAAAACCCAACGCGTTTGTATTATTTGAGAATTTCTGGGCCACTTTGAAAGCTAACGGAAACTATTAGTGTAGAATAAAAGTGCTCTCCCCTGGTTACATGGAAATACACGCCAGCACAGGACTATTCAGATATCTGTATAAAAAGAAAACAACGTTCAGCTAAGTAGCAACTGACTGGTGATAATGAGGGAGAACGGTTAATTATACCCAGAGATGTGATAAAGAGATAATAGCTTCATGTATCACATAGAAATCCAGTAAACGTTAGGGCAGCCATTACTTCTTCATTCCAGATTAGCCATCACGGGGACTATATATCTTTGTAGACCAGATTAGAGGCTGCAAACTAGGATGAAACAGAAATCGTATTGTGAAGTCTGTCATTATATGTAGCAAGTGGAAGATCGTTTTAATCAGCGGTATTAGTTCCCTTTTGGCAGATACAGGCGGTGTTGGATAAGCAACGTAAAGAAGAAAAAAAAATCTCTTTTTATATATTATATGTAGACATAAAGTTAAAACAAAGAAAGAGAAATACTTTTGTGTCAGTCAAAGAAATACACTGTCGGTCAAAGGTGAAGAAAGCAGTAAGTGAAGAGTACAGCATCTGTACGTTAAGTTCTTTGTACGTCTTTCAACCTCCTGATGGAGGTCATCTCGACGGTTCATTGTTTAGAGGAAAAATACAAAACCCGTTTAAAAAAATAATAAAAATCCTGTCTTAGTGTCTTTACTTTTGAAAAAAAAAAAAAAAAGAAAAAAAAAACAACAACAACAACAACAAACTAATAATAATTATAAATCCTGTCTGAGAGTGGAATGCTTGAACCTGGCTTATCTGCTTTAACGCAGAATAACCGCCACATCTTCCAGTAACCTGCTGACGTTGCCGTATGTCATTTGAAAAATAATTTAGGTAAAATGATTATCCTTAAGAATACAATATTTTCCATATTCAATTAACGTTCCGGAATTTTCCATGATGTATGTTTTAAGCAAAGAGCTCAAAAGTGATTTTTTTTTTTTTTGTTCCTCTTCTTTACACAACTTTTTTTTTTCAACCCTCATACCTTCTTCACTTCCGTTCTTTCTTCTTTCAATCGTGGCTTTGTTTCCTACTCTGCCTTTCCTTCCTTCTTCCATTCTTTTTTTTTTTTTTTTCGCATCCTCCTTCTTCTTTCCGATTTCCCTACTTCCTGTCTTTTCTCTTTGTTTACTGTCCTTATTATTATTTTTTTTTTTCTTAAGCCGTTCAATCCTAAGAAAATAGGATTATTACGGATTTTAGAAGTCAATTTATTCTGAGAAATTTGGAATTTGGAAATTTTGCCCGGGCAGCGCACTCAGCCTGCTCTTCCATCGATTTTGAACTGCCAAGGGTTCTTTGACGTACGTAAACACGGGACCTCCGAAATATATTCGCATTTATCCGAGATGGCTAGACGTCGGGCTTCCTTACCCAGAAGAATCCAGGGGACAGTTGAGTCACTGAAAAAAATGCAGGTCGTTCGATCTTTGTGTCCTTCCATTCCCCGATGAGAGGACCCGCGAGTATTGCAGAAGCCGCAGTTGTTTTCACCCTATGAAGCAGACACCAGTCCAACAGAGCCACTGCGCCCCCCCCCCTCAACCCCTTTACTGTCTTTCATTCACCATTCTTACTTCTACCTCCATTACCTCTCCCTTTTCCATTCGATCTTTCTTCCTGCCTTCCTTCCTCAACTCTTTCATTAACTCATTCACACATCTGAATACTCACTTTTTTCATTCATCTATTACGAATATTCTGCTCACTCTACCCCCAGGGCCTCAGTCACTGACCAGGCAAGATGGATCCAGAGAAAGGACAAAACCTGAAAGACAGAAAACCGCAGATTATTATAGAAAGACGTGCAGGTAACTTGAACAAGTTGGGCAACTGTTGCAGTCAGTTATGGACCATGAAAGCTCCTCTGATGGTGGTCACCTCCATCCTGGGCACTCTGCCATTGTTGCTATTCGTTCCTTCCTCGGTAAGTCTCGCTTAGTCCTCACTCTTTTATCTATTGTCATCTTTGCTCTGCTGTCTAATATCATTTCCATGCCATCAGTTATTATCTTTGCTCATTTATCTGTGTAATTATCGGCTCGTTTATCCATAGATAGGTGGGTTCCTTACCCGATGTCCCTTTCATTCCTCCACAATTAGTCATGTCAGCCCTTCATCAATAGTATCGTTTCTCCACCAGCTACTGTTATCTATATGTTACATCATCCCCTTTATCTATAATCTCTCTGATCTTTTGCTACTGTTATTGCCGCTACTTATCCATTGTTGTCTTCACCTCTGTGCCCTTCTTTATCTTGGATCCTTCCTCTCTTGTCATCGATACAATTTTATCTATTGTCAGCTCCATTTCTTTATCTATTATTTACCCCACTTCTCTATCCGGTGTCGTTTTGTCTTCTTTTTCTTCTGTCACCTCCGCTCCTGTTGCCTTCATCACCAAGAAGCTCCTTTCTCTAGTGTTATTTCAGTTTAATTATGATTGCAATCTTCTCTCCCTTATCTAATGTTATCTCCGCGCCTTTACCCAGTGTTATCTATTTGTTATCTAAGCTGAACTATCTATTGTTGTTTTTCCTTTCGTATCGATTGTCATTTCCGTGACTTTGTTTTCTGTAATCTTATCATTCTGATGTTATCGAGATGGTTGTTGTCACTGTATTGTTGTCGTTTTCTTTTGGGTAGATTATCCCTCTTCATCTTTTCCATCATTGTGTGTTTCTCGCTCAGTCCACTGGATGCTTAGCTGTGACATTCCATCTGTTTCATTCCCATTTGTTTAGGGACTTCTTCTTTACTTCTGTTGTTTGTTTTGTTTTATTTTGTTTGTTTGTTTTGTTGTTGTTATTTTCTTTTTTGACATTCCTCGTTTATATATATATA
>JBCAUA010835815.1:0-13932 GCA_038406235.1 Peronia verruculata
GGAAAGGTGGATGGATGAAAGGGTGGACAGGCTGTAGGCAACTGGTGTGTGTGTATGTTGGTGTGGTTGTCTGTGTGCTTGAGTGAGGGATTGAGCAAATGGTTGCATGTCTGTACAGACAAAGAATTTATGAACAAAGTCAAGGCGCATTAAGATCTTGGTGAAAAAAGAAACATCAGTTACTAAAAATGAGCTTTGTCCTTGACCACAAAAAAAAAAGAAAGAAAAATACACTGTTATCAAGGAAACTTAAAAAAAAAAAGAGAAAAGAAAAAGCGAAAAAAGAAGAAAAAGATTGAAAGAAAAAACAAATTAGATATATGGTCAAGGACAAAAACAAAAAAGAAAAAAAAATGCACTTGCCAAAGGAAAAAAAAAAAAAAAGAAAGAAAGAAAAAGAAAAATGTGCTTGTAGTAGTTAAAGGAAGCCCCAAGGAAGACAACAATAAGTGCCCATAGGTCAGGAGAAGAGAGAGAGAAGAAAAAAAAAAGTCACGTATGGTCTGCACACATTATATAAAAACAAGATGAAGGGAAGTGAAAAAAAAAAGATAAAATGAAGTAGGCAAAGGAAAGATGGGACATTAACATCCAGGAATGGATGAAGAAAACAGTTGAGGAGATCCAGGCCCTGGTCCATAACTAAGGCTGATAAACAACAGACCGGTACAAAACTGGTCACAAGTCGTCCCAGTGATCACATGTCAGAGTTATGGGCAAAGAAGTTGATAGGTTCAAAAGGCCAATCAGTAGTATCTATGTAACCATATGGTAGTTTTTGTGGTAGATCAGCTGGAAATGGCAGTGGCTGCTCAATAAAAAGCTCACATTGGGAGGTCTGAGTTTGAGTCTCGGATCTTCTTTCAGAGGTCACATGTGTTTGTTTGTTGTTTGTTTGTTTGTGTTGGGGTTTAATGGCACATCAGCACGAAAACAGCTACAACGTGCCTAAAACGTATAGTCGCATATGTACATTACACACTTAAGAGAAATTGTGGCAGTTGCTCACTCTTTAGAGAACTCGTGACAGTTGCTAATTGGTGAAGAGTAGCCCGATTGCTGCTGTTGGAGCAGAATTTCTGAATTATCTCCTACGCACAATAATAATCACAAAAAAGCAAATAACCTGTTGGAGCTTAATCTTATTTTCTTGGGATTGAAAGGCTTGAAAAAAAAAGTCTACCTAAATATTATGTTTGCGACAAATAAGTTGAGAAAGTAAAACATATCAATTGAAAGAATAATTAATAGTGCTGGCAATTACGTTTCATTCTTTTTATACCTTTCAACCTTCTATGGTGGTTATTTTGGCTGAAGGTTTGGTGATTGGCAAATTGTTCACTCAAGGTTGCCCCAAGTTTTCAGGTCCTTGGTGACAATGAAATAGAAAGGCATACCCACACTATGGTACAGTTCTCTGCTTACAAGATGGGCAGTTCTCCTGTCGGAATAGATTAGATCAGAGTGATTTCTATAAATAACACTTAGTAATATCACTGGATCATCACAAAAGAAGCAGGGAGAGAAATAAGACCTATACATTTTTCTCAAATAGACGACCAGCACATGCCAACTTTCAATGTTTACTTTTTTAAAAATATTCTTTTTAGTTTAGACTTTGACAAATCTTTAAATTTGATATCGCTATCTGTACAAGGAAGATTAAACATGCAATATAACTTTGAAACTGAGAATGTAATGGCATTTCTGTAAGAATTTCTCCACTCTTACATGCCACAATAGTGAGTGCGAGTCCACAGTTTGTTACTATTGTTTTTATATCATACGCTATCTTTAATATTTAATATATCAGAGTTTAACACAATAATTTGAAAAGTGTATCTCAACTTGTCCAATAGGTAGCAAAAGAAAATAAGTAAAAGCTAAAAAAAAAGTCCATATTTTCATATGCTCATCGCTGCTGGAGTGTATGGTTTCCGAAATCTGCTCGATCATGATATCGAAATACACATTTTCTGTTGCTTAGTCCTTTTTTCCTTGGTCTCCCTTTTTAAAAAAAAATGCTCTAAAAACCAAACATGCCTTTCAAATTGCTGTTGCACTCCATTCATTTGATGTTGTAATATCACATTTATAAAATTAAGAATTTATGTTGGATATTTTTCTTTGGGTGTTTATTTGTAATTCTATCCTTTTGTAGGCTGTGATAAGCTGGAAGGACACTAAATATCCAAGATTCTATCATGGAATACTTCACATATTTTTTGATTAAAAAAAAAAAACTTACCCAAAATGTGGAAACACTCTGGCTCAAATGCCGGTGCCCTCAAGCAGGAATACATCATTGAAACAGAAAAATGCTATATCCAACATTGTCTTCCTATGCACATTGCTTCTGGTTGTCAGGATTTCCATATCTGATTGACAGGGTATATATTTACATTTCCTGTTTCATGCATATTCACTTTTCCACAATAAAATTTAAGTTTCGACATAACCTTCAATGATAATTTGTAAGTTCTGAATTATTGAGCATATGAACTTACTTTTTTAATATTTTAAAATTTTTGTTCTGTTTTGTTTTGCTTTTTTAATTAAAGTATAAATTTCTTAGGCATCAGTACAGTTTATGGAAAGAATATTGTTTTCACTTATTTAATATGCACTTCTATAAGGTGTATATAAGAAAAGAAAGAAAAAGTCCATGTTCATGGTAAAGCAAACATTTTTATAGCCCTTCTGTGACTTTAAAGGGAGATAAATACAGACCAAGAGTATGTGAAAGAAAAAAAAATCCAGTTATTATTGTTAAAAATTTGTTTACTCTACAGGAAAAACCTGTTGAGTGTATAAGGAGTTTGGGGTGGAAGGACAGTTTTTTGTTTTTGTTTTTTGTTTCACTTCAGCATTATTTAAAAGGAATGAAAAAGCACATATAGAGAAAAATCTTAGAAAGGGTGACATTTTTTTTTTAACCTGTATATGTGAAGAAGACATCCTTGGCATTGGGCCAGAACTGACAGACCTGTTAGCCAAATGGGAAATAGTTTTTCTCCAGAGGAATCCGAGCAACAGCAGATTTCAGATGTAATGATTTAACTATAGGAATTTATCTGATAATGTTATTTTCAAGAAACTAAACTGTTCTACAATACCTATGTTTGTGATCTGTTAATAATTATGAAATCTGGGCAAGCTGTAGATTAGGCCAATGGGGATGAATCAGCCTCACTGTAAAAGTGTCCAAGTTCAAACCCTACCAGCAGCGTTGAATTATTAGAACTTGCTGTTATTCAGTGGCTTAACACTCCTTAGCCTCTTCAGTAGGAAGCGAAATGTCTAGGATCATAGTGAATTATATTTTGGAGATCATGTGAGTGCGTTATCGTTGTTGATGAATCTTGTCAGTAAGAAATCTGATGAAAAGTAGGCGGAAACACCATTCCCAAGGCAGTGCTCAGACATAGAATATTTGATCAGGAACATTTTTGGTCAGCAATTGTTTAACATATTTTACTTTGTATTTTCAAAGTCCCCGTATGTATGTTACGCCCTGTAAAAAAAAGCCCTTGACAATTTAAAATCAGATGAAGATTAGAGACGTAATGTCTGGGCAAAATGTCCAAATTCCCAATTTACGCTCACATTTTCCTCACGAAAAACCAGATAGGCACTTAAAACTAGACAATCCTGCTCCTTAGAATTGAAAGGCCACGTTATACAATAAGAAAAAAAAAACAACAACAACAAAAACAACAGCTATAAAAAATGGAATATAAATAAGACCTGAGATGAGAGGAGACACTTATGTAGGGGTCCAATTATTCTATTTTCTGAAAATGCTCATACTTTTTGTACCCAAGCCAGTGAAAGAACTCATTGCTAGTCTGTGTACTATTGGGCAACATTGGAACATTTCTTTTTTACCATCCAGTCAAAGGTGCACAAAACCAAATTTCAAATCAAGTAAATATAATCTGTGGATCTGTCTAAAAGTGTTTTCAAGTTCTCATTGAAAGATGCTAACATGGACAGTTGTTTGAGAGAGGAGCATGCAAGGAAACTGCTAAAACAAGACTGCAACAGACAACTCCCTGTCACAGCTTAGCAAGGAAAGCAGCTTCACAATTCCAGGACTGCACCACTGCAAAACCTGTGTAAACCTGGAACCTGAGCAAGATGGTAAGATTTCAGTTTGTAATTATTCAGCATTGTTTAATTATATATTTATAAAATTTGACAGCAATTTTTGATAACCCCTGTAGAATATTTATGAATTAAGTTATCTTCCTGTTGACTAAATATGCCTTTATAGTGATATAGGCAAACTCTTTTTATCTTTCCTTATTTAGTTAAAAAATTATAAAAAATGGGTGTTTATCAAACTTTTTTTTTTTATTTTCGATTGTGTTACCTTACTGTATGATGTTTTACAAATGTTTCACTGAGATAATTGTCTATTTAAATCTGTTGTCCATTTTAACTCCACACCAGGTTCTGCATGTGATTCAGCAATAGGCCAAAACTGGGGTGATTGTCTGCCCTTGGCCAGTATGTCACCTGTTACTAGATTCCAGACCAAATCACAATGATTGATTCACAATCTATGAGAAATGTCCACCACGGGTCACTCTACAAACAGAATGTCAACTGCAGACAAGAATCTGATCACCAAATAAACTGCCAACTTTCAACACTGCATGCTACTGATATTGATACAGATTGATGCAAGTAAGGTAGGCACGCCAACATTTTTATAGGTAAAGATTTGTATATAAACTTTATAGATGTCCTGCATGCAGTTACATGTATTCTTCAGCACCCACAGGCTGATTTATCTCAGTCATACTTTTGAAAATGCACATCATCGGATCTAGTCAGTCGGGGTTTTTACTCTCTACCATATAACAGTAAGACTGTACTGCAATGTGTTATCACTGCTTCATGGGTAATTTTGATGAAAACAACAATAGGCTACTTAAAGAAACCCTGATAGTGCGGCACTTTTAGTTTTATTGTTTTACACTTTCAGGGTTAAAGAAAAGACGACATTTCTGAGGTCATTTTTTTTTCTTTATTCTCTGTTATCAAACTTAATTTTGGATTGTATTATTTTACAGTATATTTTACAAATATTTCCCTTTGATATGTTTACTTATATCTATTGTTCATTTTAATTCAACACTAGGTTGTTCATATGATCCAGCAATTGGCCAGAACTGGGGTGATTGTCTGCCCCAGTCACAGTGTTGCCTGTCACTGGATTCCAGATCAAATTCACAAGAATCAATCCACCGTTCGTTACTCTACAAACAGAATGTCAACTGTAGACAAGAATCTGATCACCATATCTACCATCAGTCAAATGTAAATAATCATCAGTCAAGTAAACAAGCAAAGATCAGTCAGCTTTCAATCTGCAGATACAATAAATTGCCAACTTTCAACACTGCATGCAACTGATGTTGACACAAATTGATGCAAGTAAGGTAGGCATTCCAACATTTTTTTCATGAAGATATGTACATATACTTTATAGATGTCCTATGTATCTGACTGTATTATCCAATGTCTTTTTTTTTTTTTTTTTAAACCATTTCGCCCTGTCACTTTTATTTCTATTCAAAATGTCGAGATTCCATTCCTTTCATATTCAAAACTTGGCCGTCATTAATGTCTTACTTTCCAGTCCATTACTTCCCTTACCTTTATAAAATAACTTCCTCTGCTGTCTGAGAACTTGTCATTAAAATTTTTGCCCACTTTCTAGTCCACAAAGAACATATATTGCACTGATTAGTTTTGAAATGGAATGCAACATGGTGCTTGAAACCTTACATCATTTACCCCCCTTCTTTGTTGATTGAAACCATTTTCCCCCCAATATTATCAACATCCAAATGCTTCGAAAGTATTGACTCATCTTGGAAGGGCAGAGCTATAAGTCAAGTTTTTCATTCACATTCAATAGCTTTTTTTTTTTTCCAACCCTGAACAGGATGATTTAGTAAGTGGAGGGATTTATATTTTTAGTCATTTCATATTTTCTGCCTTACATAGTTGTCAATAGCTAGTAGGTTTTCACGTCATACAAATTCACCAAAAACTGACCCCTATTGCACTTTATAAGGCAAACTTTGTGTATGGAGACCACACACTGTTACTGAAGAAGTCTGCCTACTTATAGGATCATTTAGTTAAGCTTAGCATCAGTTATCTACTGTTTCCTCCAGTGGTAAAGAATTAACACATCCCATTTTTTATCAGAGCTCATTGTTGACAATCCAAATTTCAAACTCCACTGCAATGGCATTAGGTAGAGAAAGAGGGAAGAGACAAAAAGAAAATAGCCTTCAGACTACATCTGTATCATTCTGTTACACAGTATACCAGAGAACCATAAATGACCATATGACCACAATAAACTTACATGTACTGTCTAGTAACATGCTCTTCAGCCCTCATAAGGTGATTATCTCAGTTGTGCTTTTGAAAATACATGTGATCAGATTGAGTGAGGTGAAATTCTTACTCCCTATGGTGTTATCATAAGCTAGTACTATCTGTAATCTCTTTCCACTGAATGATGAGTTATTTTGGTGAAAACAGTAGGCTAAGGGAGGAAACCATGATAGAAAATCCTTGTAAATTAGTGTTAGAGGGAGTAAAATTGAGGATGTAAACCCTTGTAGAAATCAACAGGAAGGGATTGGAACTATCTTGACATTTCGTGTAATCTCATCAAATTACCAAACGTACCGTATCCAATTTTTGTTGACTTTTGTTGCCAATTACCGAGATTGAGAAAAATATAGTGCACCATGAGTAAGTCACTGTCTCCATATCACCTGCCCAGGCAAGGGCAGTCTGGGCAGTCACAATGATGAGAGATATTACAGACAGAATAATTCAGTGAGCATTTTCTTGGCCTAGAGCAAGCTAATTGTAGTGGTTTAGAACTCTGTCACACCTACATTGAAAACCCAGGAAAAAATGTGGCCTAATTTTATATCTGCTTTCCCATGTTAAGGGTTTTGAAAGGGCTGGATGGGGGCAAGGGAGTGGAATACATTGTGGAGATATATCCTAAAGAATGTAGAATTTAGCGGGCATTGGTGGGTTTACTGTAGCTTGGACTTCCAGAGTTGCCTTTACAATCTGCATATAATAAAAGCAAAGGTTGATCAATATCTTAAATCTGCCTTTCTTGTTGGGTCAGGGTCAGGATGACCGGCCAACTCAAATTCATTTCATTCTAAAGCATTATATGTAGTTGTTACATTCTTTAATTAAATCCATATATATATCAATAATACTTGTGGAAAACCTGACAGTCCAGCATTTTTTTTTTTCCAATTTAAGGGTTAAAGAAGTGCTCGCATTTTAAGCAAAACTACTGGCCATCTCAAAGCATTCCTCTCACAAGTCCTTGATAAAAATATGAGGAAATTGATCCCAGTGGGTAAAACTTTCTCTGTAACTTGTAAGAGTATCTAAAAATAATTCAGGCAACTTTAACTATATAGGACGGGAAACCTGGCCCTTTTCTCCCTAGTGAAAGACTGATCTTTTTTTCTTCTAAATTGTTATGAAATAGGTATATGGCTACAAAAAATCCACTAAGCAAAAGAAATATGCTTGATAAAAATAAGTTGCTGTAGGGAAAACAGATGAAATGTTCAGTCTAGTGTACCAAGGTTTTACCAGTATGTGTTATCGAACTTTGAAGTTCTATAAGAATGCGTTAAAATTTGTTAGTCATGGCTATGAGTTGATATTCACACAGCCCTTTCAAGTGTGGTATCTGTTATAGTTTTTCAACTTTGGAACGAAATGTGATTCGAAATTGTGAATCTTTTAGCAAAAGAGGCTCAGCGGGGTGCTCTTTTTTTTTACACTCCAACCGGTTGCCAGTTGTTGGTCAAGAGATATTGTTCACAAGGGACGGGAATTGGTCCAACCATAGGGTTTTAGACTATCAACACGGAAGCATTGACAGAAGGTAATAAATACTCTTGTACATCTCTCTTATGTGAAGTGGTAGTATGATGATATTAACATATTTTCAAGTCATGTAGGGTTAATTATTGTCTTGTAAATCAGATAAAATATTTATTAATCTTCAGATTCCAAAAATTATCCAAATGCTATCTCCATGGATAGATTCGATAAGCTTTCAAAGGAGAAGTCTATTTCTGTATTTTTTTATTGTTGTTTATAAAAGTTCACCCTGACATTGAAGTAATTACCTAACCCATGAATGGTCACAGTAGTTCTTAGACTACCAGTTTTTCCTTTCTGTATTGAAACTGAATCAAACACAGGTCTCCATAATTAAAATGTAAAGCAAAGTATGGGTTTGTTTTTGGGCAAAAGCTTTTGATGGTGTTCATTTTTATCAAGAAGTTCTTTGGTAAGCTCAAAGAAAGAAGATAGATTAATCTTAGTCCTTCAATTTCAATGACTCAGGTCTTTAAATCAATTTAAGCACGTGGCTTATTGAGACAGCGCTAGAAAATAGACATTTAAAGCAGGAAACAAGATACACTTGAATCCAAAATATCCAGCCTGGATTTAGACTAACCATTTGTGAAATGACATGTGCCATATCAAATTTTGTTTCATCTGTCAAAATGCTAGGGAGCCTAAATGGTCAATGATTCAATCATGATATTTCGCACTGGAAATTCCATCCAAGCAGTTCAGGGTCAACAAGATTTTAATTTGTTCCGTCACCCCAAAAACACTAGCAGCCATACCTTATGCACTGGAAATCTTGGCACTCCAGCATGAATTTTTTTTTTTTTGGGGGGGGGGGGGGGAGGTGGGTGGGAAGACTACAAAGGATGCTCATTTTTCTGATGGCATCATGGATCTTCTTTGGACACCTCACTGGCCTGTTCTGAGTTCAGATCTCGAGCAGATGAATGGCAATACATTTTGTAACCAGATTCATCAGTCAGGGGACTTTATAACTGGGATGTTTAAAAAAGGACAGTTTTTAATTATCCCATGTGATATGGTGTAGTTTACTACTAGCTAGGTTTATGCCAGTTCCTAACCTGCCAAAGACTGTTTAATAAGACAATGTCAATGAACTAAAACAGGGGTGACAATTTGATATGACAAAAAGGTGCAGGCTTTGGGTAGAGTGAGTCACTTCATTCATTTCATCTTATAGAGGCCAAGGAAGATGATGAAGAATAGCATGAACTGCAAAGCTCAGTCACCAAAAGGGAAATCTCAGTCGGTACATTGGAGCCAAGACATTGGCTTTTTTGTAAGATTTGTGAGATAGCTAAATTTGAGAGATCTAATTTGTAGACTCTTAATATATCTGTTCTTTCTTCTCAAAAGAAACTCCATGAGTTTGCAATATATTTAATGCTGATATGTTGTGAGTAGAAATTTAAAAAAATAAAAAATAAAAAAATGATTGCCGAACTTTAGTTATCCTCCAAACAGACTTTGGACATTTTAGTAAAAAGTTCAGATAGCATGGCCATTTGGTATATGTAAAAAGAATAATTGCTCTCATGGTGAGTTTGTTCCTGCCAGTTTAAATACACTTTCATAAGTGTGTGGGTTTGTAGTCAGGTCAGGTTTTTCCTGCTACCGTATGACAGTAAGACGGTACTACCTGCGATCTGTTCCCACTGCCTGGTGGGTTAGTTTGGGAAAACATCAGGCTAAGGGAGGACACCCTGACAGAAAACCCTACTGCCTTGTAGGTTAGCATAGGAGTGCATAAGGCTAAGGGAAGAAACCCCGACAGAAAATCTTGAGTTTCTACGCCTTGGATGGAGTTTAAGAAACAGAGGCTACTTTGTTTCATAAATTCTTTAGGATGAGGAAGTAAACTCCTACAGCTAGTCATGCGTTTTTTTTTTTTTTTTATGCTTTAGGGCGTGACAAGTGGCGTGACAAAGGCTTCTTTGTTTCATACAGCTAAGGGAGTAAACCCCTTCAGAGAATCATGAGTTTGTAGTGTATTAAGGCATCCATATTGGCATTAGAAAAATAAAGAATTGTTTCATAAATTCATTGGTCTGTACAGACATGCCAGCAAGCATACGCACACACCTTTTGGCTGCAGTCCGTTCGTCCTTTCGTCCATCCACCTTTCCGTTCATCTATCCATTCATCATCTATCCCTTCTTTGGTCATATCCCCCTTACCTTCTCGCTTGTCCATCTATGCCCTCAGACATCCACAGAGCACCTTGGTAAGTCATCCCTTCATAAATCCATCTATTCAGTCATACATTTCTTCATAGGTCGAATGTATGTATGTATGCATGCATTCATGTATATTCTTTGCTTTACCATCTGTCTATCTTGTCCCTCCTTCCCTCTGCCCAATCGTCCTTTTGTTCACCATTTTTCTATCTTATGATCTTGCACCTTCCTCTCACTTGACATCTTTTCCCATTCAGTGTTTAAAAATGTAGGCTTGTTAAGGAGAAATGTTTTGCTATTGCGAGAAAGTATTCTAAGACAATAACTAGTTAAACGTGTTAAGGAAACGGTTTTTCAAAAGTACATTTCAGTTTTAAATATGAAAGCCTTTAGAAATTCTATATTTCTCATTAAAGCAAGTCAAAGGTAATTTGTTGACAGCCTGCATAATTATTGTATCTAGCTGAGACTTGATAGTAAATTTATGACTGATATTTGGGTTGTTTTCCTGTGTTTGTGTACAAATATAATGATACAAAAGCTTTACAGAAGGAAATATATTAATGATTATACCTACTTTTCCTCAAAGTACTTGTGGTATTAGAGACCTGAGGAGATAAAAAGTAACTTTTTTACTTTCTGAATAGGCAGGGATAAGTGGAGAGATAGTCAAAGTGGGTGTTGTAGACTAATGTAAATATAACCCAAGTCAAAATGTGAATATATCCCGAGTCAAAATGTAAATATATCTTTAAGTCAATGTGAAATAGTGATATGAAAGAATAAGAGTAAATTCTTTCCAGTGTTCTAAAACTGAAGAAAAATATGGGTTATACAATTTATTTTGTTTGTTTGTTTTTCTTGTAGGTTTCGGGGAGAGTGTGGGGGAAGGGAGAAAACCAACAATAACTGCCATTGCAGGCAAACTGTAAACAGATCCCAAGTCAAACTGAAGTAGTGACATGTAAAGTAAGCTCTACTTCTTAAAGTAAGAATAGACACATGGAAAACGTAACAATACACAGTGAACAACGGCATTGTTTTCACCAACATGGTTCAATGGACACTTTGAGCTTGAGGTATTCATGAAAATGCTGAATGATATGACTATGTCAAGTAGTTTAGATGTTAAATTTTGAACAAGGGAATCCCTAGCTAACATTAATATATGCAGTATATGTCATCTGTACTCTCGTATTATTGGTTTATTATCTGTTACGTTGTGCATAGTCTGTGGGTACTGTGTTTATTTATTATTTGTAACAACCATGATGTCTTTGTTGTCCATTTTGTGTGTGCGTTTGGAAGCGAGAATCTCCACAGTGTGTGGTTGATTGAGTTGTTAGAGAAAGTTATGTTTTTGAATCCAACATGTAGGAAGTTTGCTTTTTTAACATAGAGACAGCTCGATAAGAATGTTATCAAAGCGTATTGAATGGATATTGACTTTCATCAGATACACCGTTGTTTGAGAGAAGAAAATTGTGGATTGTAGTTAAGTCGTTTCTCTCTGTGGTCAGTGGCTGATTCTGTCGTCTCTCTCTCTGTGCTTAGTGGCTGACTCTATCGTCTCTTTTGTCTCTTTCTGTGGTCAGTGGTTGACTCTGTCGTTTGTCTCTCCCTGTGGTCAGTAGCTGGCTCTATCGTCTCTCTTCTCTCTCTCTGTGGTCAGTGGCTGACTCTGTCATCTCTCTCTGTGGTCAGTGGCTGACTCTGTCGTCGTCTGTCTCTCTCTGTGGTCAATGGCTGACTCTATCGTCTCTCTTGTCTTTCTCTGTGGTCAGTGGCTGACTCTCTCGTCTGTCTCTCTCTCTATGGTCAGTAGCTGGCTCTATCGTCTCTCTTGTCTCTGTGGTCAGTGGCTGACTCCTCTCGTCTTGCTCTGTGGTTTCTCTAGTATCTCTCTCTTTTGTATCTCTCTGTGGCCAGTGGTTGACTCTCTTGTCTCTCTCTGTGGTCAGTGGCTGACTCTCTCATCTCTCTCTCTGTGGTCAGTGGCTGACTCTCTCATATCTCTCTCTGTGGTCGGTGGCTGACTCTGTCGTCTCTCTTGTCTCTCTCTATGGTCAGTGGCTGACTCTGTCGTCTCTCTTGTCTCTCTCTGTGGTCAGTGGCTGACTCTGTCATCTCTCTCTCTGTGGTCAGTAGCTGACTCTATCGTCTCTCTTTTCTCTCTGTGTGGTTAGTGGCTGACTTTGTCATCTCTCTCTCTCTCTGTGGTCGGTGGCTGACTCTATCGTCTCTCTTGTCTCTCTCTCTCTGGTCAGTGGCTGACTCTCGTTTCTCTTTTCTCTCTCTCTGTGGTCAGTGGCTGACTCTATCGTCTCTCTTGTCTCTCTCTGTGGTCAGTGGCGGACTCTATCGTGTCTCTCTGTGGTCAGTGGCTGGCTCTGTCGTCTCTCTTGTCTCTCTCTGTCGTCTCTTGTCTTTCTCTGTGATCCGTGGCTGACTCTCTTGTCTCTTTCTGTGGTCAGTGGCTGACTCTCTCGTCTCTCTCTGTGGTCGGTGGCTATATCATTTGTCTTCAATGGTAGCTTTTGTTACATGTAGGTGTGTTTAAATTGATCAGAAACATCTCTGTGCTAACCGTTTATTTTCAGAACAGTTCCTCTTAGAGTCATAATTATCACCAGTAATTTGGGTTGACAGTATGACAGTATTTTGTGTGAGTGGCGATGTTTGATCTATCAGTAAACGATAGTTTTGCAGTGTGACAATCGTCTTGTTGTTATGTTATATTTGAATTGTTAACTGTTTGCTTGTTTCTTTTTGTTCTCTTTTTGAGTGGCATTTGCATTAAGTCAAAGTTAACTATTTTTTCCTTGTTTGTGTCTGTTTTTCTCTGTTCCTCCATAGAAATAATAGCCAGTCTAGATGTAGCATTTCAGATCTATGAACTAAAACATGCAGGATTCCCCTGTTGAAAACCGAACACTGAACTAGTTGCCATTGTTGCTGAAAATGGAACTGAATTGGATTCTTCTGTTCAAAATTTGTCCATCTAGCATTTTTCATCTTTACGTGCTTCAAATTAGTCCATTGACCAAAGTACAGATAACACTCGGGTTGTCATGTATTTGTTTTTTCTCCTAAAGTTTCAACATTGGAATTGAAAACTAAAAGTCATTACATCAATTGACATTAATTTTTTGTTACCTGACATCAACTCTAAGAGTTGTCTTTAATCACCTGAAAATAATCATATCATGTCAAATATCAGGCATTGTGAAATATATATATATATATATATACATATATATAATTCATGGTGTAGGCATTATTTACGATGGAAATTCCTTTTTTTTTTTTTTTAAGCAGGAGGTAGAATGTTTTACAGAATGCAGATAAAGAGTGTTCCCATTTTGGTCATAACTGTAGTATTTCTCTGCCCATCTACCCAATTCCTTTTTTATGTTCTTTTCCTTTAAAATTAAAGTACACCTAGGACAACAGCCCTCGAAGTTCAGTATAGTGACTAAAACTTATTAAAGTGTTACATGAATTGAAAAATCATCATAGCATTTTATAGAAAGATGACCAAAATTTGTCAATAAAAAAGTATATAAATACATACAGAAATAGTATATAAGAAATACAGAAACTTTTCTTTTATATTTGTTCTACATATGAAGTTTGCCTAGGACAGTAACTGTAGAGTTTTAGGTCATTGGCTAACAAGGATTAAAACTTGGGAAACATTGCATAAGTTGTTTTGGGGGGGGGGGGGGGTGGGAAGTTCAGTTCCAAACTTTTTTTTTTTTTTTTTCAAAGTTTCACCACCCCAAAAAAATAA